>WNWK01046370.1:0-14349 GCA_009830355.1 Cherax destructor
CTGCATCCTACTACACCCCCTGCATCCTTGCTACACTCCCTGCATCCCCTACCCCCCTGCATCCCTGCTACCTCCCTGCATCCTTGCTACACTCCCTGCATCCTTGCTACACTCCCTGCATCCTTGCTACCTCCCTGCTACACTCCCTGCATCCCTGCACACTCCTGCATCCTGCTACACTCTCTGCATCTTTGCTACACTCCCTGCATCCCTGCTACACTCCCTGCATGCCTGCTACACTCCCTGCATGCCTGCTACACTCCCTGCATAAATGCTACACTCCCTGCATAAATGCTTCCTCCCTGCACATTCTTTACCACAGGCTTAGCACTAGGATCTTTCCTTGGACCCATGGTAGCTTATTTAGCAGTTGCAAGCACTAAAAACAGTGGAATAATGACAATATACTGGTATGAATGCGTGGGTGTGGGTGGGTGGTGCTCTCGCTTGTAAACAATAGCACTGACGCTCCTGGAGTGCGCGCTCAGCTGGAGCCAAGCGGACAGGTCCGGTACGAATGTCGAAACGAAGCAAACATCGTAAGTCACAAACAAATTTCTTACGTTATAAATATCGGTTATCGAAAATAACGTAAGATGATAACATCGTAAGTCGGGGTTCCACTGTATATATATATATATATATATATATATATATATATATATATATATATATGTATGTATATTCTAAAGAAAAGTTGCAAAGGTTAGTGGACGAGTTTGGGAGAGTGTGTAAAGGTAGAAAGTTAAAGTGAACATAGATAAGAGTAAGGTGATGAGGGTATCAAACGATTTAAATAAAGAAAAATTGGATATCACATTGGAGAGAGGGATTATGGAAGAAGTAAATGTTTTCAGATATTTGGGAGTTGATGTGTCAGCGGATGGGTTTATGAAGGATGAGGTTAACATAAATTGATGAAGGAAAAAGGTGAGTGGTCCGTTGAGGTATCTGTGGAGACAAAAACGTTATCCTGGAGGCAAAGAAGGGAATGTACGAAAGTATAGTGGTACCAACACTCTTATATGGGTGTGAAGCATGGGTTGCAAATGCTCGCGAGGAGGAGGCTGGAGGCAGTGGAGATGTCCTGTCTAAGGGCAATGTGGGTGTAAATATTACAGAAAATTCGGAATGTGGAAATTAGGAGAAGGTGTGGAGTTACTAAAAGTATTTGTCAGAGGGCTGAAGAGGGGTTGTTGAGGTGGTTTGGTCATTTAGAGAGAATGGATCAAAGTAGAATGACTTGGAGAGCGTATAAATCTGTAGGGGAAGGAAGGCGGGTAGGGGTCGTCCTAGAAAAGGTTGGAGGGAAGGGGTAAAGGAGGTTTTGTGGGCGAGGGCTTGGACTTCCAGCAAGCATGTGTGAGCGTGTTAGATAGGAGTGAATGGAGACGAATGGTTTTGGGACATGACGATCTGTTGGAGTGTGAGCAGGGTAACATTGTGTGAAGGATTCAGGAAACCAGTTAATTGATTTAGTTGGACTTGAGTCCTGGAAATGGGAAGTACAATGCCTGCACTTTAAAGGAGGGGTCTGAGATAGTGACAGCTGGGAGGGACTTTTCTCAGCTGTCGTATCTGAGCTCCTCTGCAAAGACAGTGATTATGTATGAGTGTGGTGAAAGTGTTGAATGATGATGAAAGTTTTTTCTTTTTGGGGATTTTCTTTCTTTTTGGGTCACCCTGCCTCGGTGGGAGACGGCCGACTTGTTGAAAAAAAAAAAATATATGTATGTATGTATGTATGTATGTATGTATGTATGTATGTATGTATATGTATATGTATATGTATATGTATATCTTTCTTCTTTCAACAAATCGGTCATTTCCCACTGAGGCAGGGTGGCCCAAAAGGAAAAACGAAAGTTTCTCCTTTTACATTTAGTAATATATACAGGAGAAGGGGTTACTAGTCCCTTGCTCCCGGTATTTTAGTCGCCTCTTATGACACGCATGACTTGTTCTTTCAACTAACTGGCCATATCCCACCAAGGCAGGGTGACCCAAGAAGAAAAACATAAGTTACTGACACCACAGTCATTTAATAACTTTATTTTTTCAGGGAGTGATACATCGAGACATCAAGTCAGATAATGTTCTCCTCGGCAAAGATGGATCCATTAAGCTGACCGACTTCGGGTTCTGTGCTAACATCACTGGGGATGAGAAGCGTCAGACCATGGTAGGAACCCCATACTGGATGGCTCCTGAGGTAAGCCACATAAGTCAACCCTCTTGTAAAAATTCCTCTATACAGTTGGGCCCCACTTATACGGCAGGTTAGGTTCCAGGCTAGTGCCTTAAAGCAGACATCGCCGAAAAGCAGAACGCCATTTTTTTCCACTTCTAAATGCATATAAATGCCAGACAACAAGCTTACATTAACTTATATTAAGTTAGCAATAGCACTAGGCATTAAAAAACACAATAAAAAGTAAGATACACACAGAGTACACTTATTACTTACTTAAAATATTCTGTGAACCAATTTATGAAAAGATCAGTAGTCATCCAAGCTTTTGAATTGGATTTATAATAAACAGGGAGGCTACCTTTTGCATAGTTCTTTAGAGCCCTAGGATTCTCTGAGTGACAAATTATCATAGGTTTTAACTTGCAATCCCCAGCAGCATTAGCTCCTAGCAAGAGTGTTAGTTGAAGACTCAGATGAGTCAAAGGGATGTTAGGAAGCATTTCTTCAGCCATAGAGTTGTCAGGAAGTGTAATAGTCTGGCAAGTGATGTAGTGGAGGCAGGAACCATACATAGCTTTAAGACAAGGTATGATAAAGATCATGGAGCAGGGAGAGAGAGGACCTAGTAGCGGTCAGTGAAGAGGCGGGGCCAGGAGCTAAGTCTCGACCCCTGCAACCACAATTAGGTGAGTACACTCTTGGGTTATTCTGGGTTCTCTACACATATGCTGCTATATGTAACTGTATTTGATGGCTATCTCAGTGATCAACATATACAGTGGTACCTCGAGTTACGATGGTCCCCAAAATCGCCCTTTTATGTAAGTTTATTTTTTTAAATGCTTTTGTAGGTATATTTTTGGGGGTGTAAAAGGACTAGTCTATTTTACATTATTCCTTATGGGGATAAATTCGTTTGGTAATGGCACTTGAACAGCATTCTCGAACGAAAAAATATCGTAACTCGAGGTACCACTGTACCTTGTTAGTAAGTTCATTCAGGTATACACAAATACAGTTACATAGATTATCATACATAGCAGAATATGCGTAGACAACCCAGGATAGCCCAAAAAGTCAGTTCACTGAGTTTAATCATTTCTAACTTGGCACTTAAAGTAAGAGGCTATACATCTCTTTTATCACAACTAAGCTTAGACGCCATAGTCAATGAGAGCCAACTAGTAAACGAGAGAGAGAACGAGATACAGAGTTCAGAGAAGGTAAAAAAACAAACTGAACAGGTAGTGGGCGATCACTCGGTCAGGCGAAATGAATGCGATTAATACGTGTCCACATTTAGTTCATTCACATACGTTTGTAAGAGTTTGTGAGACTTTTACCTCAAAATAATTTTTTTTATTATAATAATAATTACCTCACAATACAAATACTCTTACATTGTGTACAAGTTAGTACAAAATAAACAAACAGCAACACTCCCATTCTCATGCAACACACTATTTTTAGAGTTAATGATAGTATTACCATTATTATTATCATAATAAAAAAGAAGTGCTAAACCCACAAGGGTCGTGAATATATATATATATATAGAGTGAAGGCATATGAAAGGAATATTTTTCTACAGTTATCCCTCAATGTTTGACTAGAGAAAACGTAATTCTTCCGACTTCTACAAAGTCGCTTGGTAAACAAATATCATATTTGTCAATTTTTATTCTCTGGGTGTATGTATCATGTTTATATGCTATTTAACACATTTTTAAAATTATTTTGAAGAAAATATCATAGATGAATTAATGAAAATATCTATATTAACGTAAAATAAGACATTTAATGTGCCCAAGAGTGATTATTATTAGTATTACGTAATGTTTTCCCTCCGCCCGGCAACACCATAGCATATAAACAGCATGTTTATATGCTATGTAACGTGTTTCTTATATAATTTTGAAGAATATATCATAGATGGATTAATGAAAATGTCTATATTAACATAAAATAAGACATTTAATGTGCGCAAGAGTGATTATTATTAGTATTACGTAATGTTTTCCCTCCGCCCGGCAACACCATAGCATATAAACAGCATGTTTATATGCTATGTAACGTGTTTCTTATATATTTTTGAAGAATATATCATAGATGGATTAATAAAAATGTCTATATTAACATAAAATAAGACATTTAATGTGCGCAAGAGTGATTATTATTAATATTACGTAATGTTTTCCCTCCGCCCAGCAACCACACCTATATAGCATATAAACATAGCATATAAACAGCATGTTTATATGCTATGTAACGTGTTTCTCATATAATTTTGAAGAATATATCATAGATTTTTTTTTTTTTTTTTTTTTCAACAAGTCGGCCGTCTCCCACCGAGGCAGGGTGACCCAAAAAGAAAGAAAATCCCCAAAAAGAAAAACTTTCATCATCATTCAACACTTTCACCACACTCATACATAATCACTGTCTTTGCAGAGGAGTCAGATACGACAGCTGAGAAAAGTCCCTCCCAGCTGTCACTATCTCAGACCCTCCTTTAAAGTGCAGGCATTGTACTTCCCATTTCCAGGACTCAAGTCCAACTAAATCAATTAACTGGTTTCCTGAATCCTTTCACACAATGTTACCCTGCTCACACTCCAACAGATCGTCATGTCCCAAAACCATTCGTCTCCATTCACTCCTATCTAACACGTCACACATGCTTGCTGGAAGTCCAAGCCCTCGCCCACAAAACCCTCCTTTACCCTTCCCTCCAACCTTTTCTAGGACGACCCCTACCCCGCCTTCCTTCCCTACAGATTTATACGCCTCCAAGTCATTCTACTTTGATCCATTCTCTCTAAATGACCAAACCACCTCAACAACCCTCTTCAGCCCTCTGACAAATACTTTTAGTAACTCCACACCTTTTCCTAATTTCCACATTCCAATTTTCTGCATAATATTTACACCACACATTGCCCTTAGACAGGACATCTCCACTGCCTCCAGCCTCCTCCTCGCTGCAGCATTTGCAACCCATGCTTCACACCCATATAAGAGTGTTGGTACCACTATACTTTCGTACATTCCCTTCTTTGCCTCCATGGATAACGTTTTGTCTCCACAGATACCTCAATGCACCACTCACCTTTTTCCTTCATCAATTCTATGGTTAACCTCATCCTTCATAAATCCATCCGCTGACACATCAACTCCCAAATATCTGAAAACATTTACTTCTTCCATAATCCCTCTCTCCAATGTGATATCCAATTTTTCTTTATTTAAATCGTTTGATACCCTCATCACCTTACTCTTATCTATGTTCACTTTCAACTTTCTACCTTTACACACTCTCCCAAACTCGTCCACTAACCTTTGCAACTTTTCTTTAGAATCTCCCATAAGCACAGTATCATCAGCAAAAAGTAACTGTGTCAACTCCCATTTTGCATTTAATTCTCCAAAATTTAATCCCACCCCTCTCCCCAACACCCTAGCATTTACTTTTACAACCCCATCTATAAATATATTAAACAACCATGGTGACATCACACATCCCTGTCTAAGACCTACTTTTACCGGGAAGTAATCTCCTCTCTCCTACACACCCTAACCTGAGCCTCACTATCCTCATAAAAACTCTTTACAGCCTTCAGTAACTTACTACCTATTCCATACACTTGCAACATTTGCCACATTGCTCCCCTATCCACTCTATCATATGCCTTTTCTAAATCCATAAATGCAATAAAAACTTCTCTACCTTTTATCTAAATACTGTTCACATATATGCTTCACTGTAAACACTTGATCTACACATCCCCTACCCATTCTAAAGCCTCCTTGCTCATCTGCAATCCTACTCTCTGTCTTACCTCTAATTCTTTCAATAATAACCCTGCCATACACTTTACCTGGTATACTCAGTAAACTTATTCCCCTATAATTTTTACACTCTCTTTATCCCCTTCCCTTTATATAAAGGAACTATACATGCTCGCTGCCAATTCCTAGGTACCTTCCCCTCTTTCATACATTTATTAAACAAAATACCAACCACTCCAGCACTATATCCCCCTGCTTTTAACATTTCTGTCATGATTCCTCAACCTGCTGCTTTACTCCCTTTCATTCTACGTAATGCCTCACGCACCTCCCCCACACTCACATCCTGCTCTTCTTCACTCCTAAACGATGTTGTACCTCCCTGGCCAGTACATGAAATTATTGCCTCCCTCTTTTCATCAACATTTAAAAGTTCCTCAAAATATTCCCGCCATCTACCCAATACCTCCAGCTCTCCATCTACTAACCCCCCTACTCTGTTTTTAACTGACAAATCCATTCGTTCCTAGGCTTTCTTACCTTGTTTATCTCATTCCAAAATTTTTTCTTGTTTTCAGCAAAATTTCTTGACAGAGCCTCTCCCGCTCTTTTCATCCGCCTTCTTTTGCACTCTCTCACCACTCTCTTCACCTTTCTTTTACTCTCCATATACTCTGCTCTTCTACTAACACTTCTGTTTTGTAAAACCTCTCATAAGCTACCTTTTTCTCTTTTATCACACCCTTTACTTCTTCATTCCACCACTCACTCCTCTTCCTCCTGCACCCACCCTCCTATAACCACAAACTTCTGCCCCACATTCTAATACTGCATTTTTAAAACTATCCCAACTCTCTTCAACCCCCACTACTCCTACTTGCACTAGCCCACCTTTCTGCCAATAGTTCCTTATATCTCACCCTAACTTCCTCCTCCCTTAGTTTATACACTTTTACCTCTCTCTTACTTGCTGTTGCCATTTTCTTTTTGTCCCATCTACCTTTTACTCTAACTGTAGCTACAACCAAATAATGATCTGATATATCCGTTGCCCCTCTATAAACATGTACA
Organism: Cherax destructor; assembly: GCA_009830355.1. NCBI lineage: Eukaryota > Metazoa > Arthropoda > Malacostraca > Decapoda > Parastacidae > Cherax > Cherax destructor. The sequence continues at coordinate 7,055 of WNWK01046370.1, forward strand.
TCCTGAAGCCTACTCATCAACCTTTATCCACCAATACATAATCCAACAAACTACTTTCCTTACGTGCTATATCATACCTTGTATATTTATTTATCCTCTTTTCATAAAATATGTATTACTTATTACCAAACCTCTTTCTACACATAGCTTAATTAATGGCTCCCCATTTACATTTACCCCTGGCACCCCAAATTTACCTACTACTCCATCCACAACATTTTTACCCACTTTAGCATTAAGATCCCCAACCACAATTACTCTCTCACTTGGTTGAAAACTCCCACACACTCACTCAACATTTCCCAAAATCTCTCTCTCTCCCCTACACTTCTTCTTCTCCAGGTGCATAAACACTTACTATAACCCACTTTTCACATCCAACCTTATTTTACTCCACATAATCCTTGAATTTATACATTTATATTCCTTCTTTACCTGCCATAACTGATTATTCAACATTATTGCCACTCCTTCTTTAGCTCTAACTCTATTTGAAACCCCTGATCTAATCCCATTTATTTCTCCCCACTGAAACTCTCCTACCCCCTTCAGCTTTGTCTCACTTAAAGCCAGGACATCCAGCTTCTTTTCATTCATAACATCTACAATCATCTCTTTCTTATCATTCGCACAACATCCACGCACATTCAAACATCCCACTTTGACGATTTTCTTCTTCTTCTTTTTAGTAAGCTATACAGGAAAAGGGGTTACTAGCCCATTGTTCCCGGCATTTTAGTTGACTTTTACAACACGCATGGCTTACGGAGGAAAGATTCTTATTCCACTTCCCCATGGATATCATAGATGTATTAATGAAAATGTCTATACTGACGTAAAATTGGACATTTAATGTGCCCAAGAGTGATGATTACATAATAGAGATGTGCTCACGGAAAATGTAAACAAACCGGGTGGCGCGCGCCGTATCTGAAAGACGCTCGCCGTATACAAAAGTTTTGGTCATAATTTGAACTCGCCGTATGAACGGAACGCCGAAAGACGAAACGCCGAAAAGCGGGGCCCTACTGTATATGCAATTTTTCATAAATGAGATTGAAAAACTACATCCAAAATTAAATAACTTTTTTATCCCTTTCACTGTTGAGACCCCTGCTCGCAGACTTGCTCTCAGTGTCGAAAAATTAAAAAAAAAAAAAATTCTTATGAAATGATAAAGAATCTTTTCCCAATGGTAATGAAACCAAGATTACAAAATTTGATGGAAAATTTACGGAATTACGCCATCGATTGAGTACAAGAAACCACCCATTTACCTATTTCAATTATCCAATAAGTGATCAGAAATTGGCAATTTGGCCAATTTCATACAAAATTCAAGCAAGGCTAATTTCAAAATAGGGACCAGAATAAGCAATGCAAACATTCCTAGCTCTGTTCATTAGTCACGTCTCCAGGCCCCTCTTATATTACACATGCTTTCCATTTTGAATTTTTATTCACACAGAAAAGTAGATGATTTACTGTTATGCAGACTACTGCATCATTGTAAAAAAAAGTATAAATAATATAAGCGCATTTGTGAAAGATATTAGACCCACCAGTCGACGTGTATTGGACACATGACGTGATTTGTTTACTTTGAACATCGTCAAAAACCGGACATTTCTGCTACTTTGATCTCACTTTCAAGCTACTTTTAGTCTGTAAACCATTCAAAATCATCTCTATTTCTGTAATATATCTCCCATTCTATCAAATGAGTCCAAGAAAACGAGAATACAACTATAAATACCATATGAAAATACATCGCAAAGTTGCTGTTTTAAACCAAAAACACAGTCGCAGTTTTTCTCCAATGCACTGCGTGCTGCAGGATTTTTTTTTATACTGTGCACACTGACCACTCAGACCCATTCTCTCATAGTATGCCTACCAGCTTTCTCCCCCAAGATTGAAGCTGCTAGAATTTTGGCTTAGTATTACAGGACTGACACTGGCTTCAAAGCCGTAATATTACGAGACCAACAGGAAAGGGTTAATCCAGCCTATGTAATGATCCTGACCTTTCAATCCAGCCTTGTAATGATCCTGACCCCTTCAATCCAGCCTGTGTAATGATCCTGACCTTTTAATCCAGCCTGTGTAATGATCCTGACCTTTAATCTAATCCAGCCTGTGTAATGATCCTGACCTCTTAGGTTGTGAATCGTGAAACATTATGGCAAGAAGGTGGACATCTGGTCCCTGGGCATCATGGCTATCGAGATGGTGGAGGGTGAACCTCCGACCTGAAGGGAATCGCCGCTCCCGAGCCCTATCTTATTGCCTTGGCAGACCAAACATTCCTTCATGGAATAAATTATCCCAGATTTTCAGGTATGTAAAATTTTTTAAGTTCCTTTTTTCTTCTTTCTTCTTTCAACATCAGCTGTTTCCCACCGGAGGGGGGCCCCAAAAAAACCCAAAGTTTCTCCTTTTACATTTAGTAATATATAAGGGAGAAGGGGGTTTCTAGCCTCGCTCCCGGCATTTTAGTCGCTCTCAAAGCATGGCTTACGGTGGAAATTTTTTCCCAAATTCCCATGGATAAAGAGGAAATAAAACAAGAACTAGTAAGAAAATAGAGAAAACCCAGAGGGGTGTGTGTGTATATATATACAGTGGAAATTCCATTTATGGCCCCAAATCCTATTTTGTGTTTTTTTTTTAAAAGTTTTTTTGGGGGTAATTTTGGGGTAAAAGGCTAGCTATTTACACTTTTTTTAAGAGATAAATTCGTTGGGTAATGGCATTGAAAGATCTGGATGAAAAACAAAAACCGGGGGAATTTTGCTTGGGGTTTATGGGGGGGAAAAAACAAAAACCAAAACAGAAAAAAAAAAAACCCAGTTTTCGTTTACACTCATTTTTGGGGTACTACCGTCCTCCCAAATGAGTGTAAAACAAAAACCTGTATTTTTTTTAAAAGATGGTAGGATTGCTGGTGTTTTTTTTTCTGTCTCATAAACATGCAAGATTTCAGGTATGTCTTGTTACTTTTACTTAACTTTAGGTCACACAACATTCATGTACAAGCAATGTATATACACACACCCCTCTGGGTTTTCCGTTTTCTTACTAGTTCTTGTTTTTATTTCCTTTATCTCCATGGGGAAGTGGAACAGAATTCTTCCTCCGTAAGCCATGCGTGTCGTAAGAGGCACTAAATGCCGGGTGCAAGGGGCTAGTAACCCTTCTCCCGTATATATTACTAAATGTAAAAGGAGAAACTTTCTTTTTTTTTTTGGGCCACCCTGCTTCGGTGGGAAACGGGCCCACGGTTGAAAGAAGAAAGATATATATATCAGTGGTACCGAAGTTACGATATTTTTCGTTCGAGAATGCTGTTCAAGTGCCATTACCAAACAATTTATCCCCATAAGGAATAATGTAAAATAGACTAGTCCTTTTACACCCCCAAAAAAAAACTTACAAAAGCATTTAAAAAAAAAAACTTTCATAAAGGGGATTTTGCCATGTAACTCGAGGTACCACTGTGTATATATATATATATATTTTTTTTTTTTTTTTTTTTCCAGATAAAATTTTAAAATTTTGTAAAAAAAATTTTTTAAAATCAACAGCAATCCCAGCCAAGGCGGGCGACAAAATGAAAAATAACACATTTACCATCACCATTCAATCTTTTTTTTATTTTATATAACAGTGGTCATTTCCCACCATGGTAGGGTGGTTTAAAAAGAACATTTTCCCCTCATTCACTCTATCACTGTCTTGCCATGCATTGCAAACTTTACTCGAAATTAAATCTTTTGAAAAAAATTTTTGATTTTAGTAGAAGAATGTAAATTTGCAAAAAAATGTTTGACAAATCTCAAAAAAAGTGAAAATATTACAAGATTTAAATACTTTTGGGGAAAACAAAATACTGCACTGCAACAAGAATTAATAAGCAAATCAGTGGGGTTATAAGAACATAAAGGAGGAACACTACAGAGGCCTACTTGTCATGTAGGGGGTAAGGAAACTAGGGATAATTGGGGAATATGGGAGTAAAGGGAGGGAGGAGTAGGCGGGGAGGTGAGTCGTGTGAGGAGCGGAGGGGGAATTTAGGTCAGTGGTGACTACACCATCACCCTCATTACCACCTAACACTACTCACCCTCTCAGTATTGAAATATAAATAATAAAATAATGTATAAGAATAAAGAATAATAAAAATATAACGGGACAGTAAATATTACTATTCCACTCAAACAGTTTATTATTAAGTCATTGTACAATAATATATTTGGGAACAGGAGAATACTATTGGATTTAGATAAATGGGGTTGTACATATAAGCAGGGAGACAGGGAATACAATCAACTGACAAACAGAATACAGTGGCCCCCACTTACGATGGTCCCCAAACACCCCCTTTTATGTAAGTTGTTTTTAAATGTTTTTGTAAGTGAAATTTTTGGGGGGGCAAAAAGGGGACTAGTCTATTTTACATCATTTCATAGATAAATTGCTTTAATCACTTGAACAGCATTCTGGAATGAAAATATCAAGGGGGACCCCTGTAAAACCCTTCAAATAGTTCGAGGACAGTTCACCCCAGGAACTCAGTCAGGGGCCCAAGCCCTCACAGCACTGCCCCCAACCAGACTCTGCCCGTGTCCCAACAGTCTCCTCCAGAGAGACCCAGCCCCCTTCTGCAAGAGCTCTGCACACAGGCAGCACTTGCCCGTATCGTCCCTAGAGCTCTGCACACAGGCCAGAGCTCCCCCGAATGTCTCCAGCCCAGAGCTCCCACACAGGCCAGAGCTCCGCCAGAATGTCCTCTAGTTGTTTCCTGGGCCCTTTATATGGTCCTCCAAGCATCCCGCCAATGAGGAGTGCACACGGTTTTGACCGACGCCGAAACCGCGCTAGCCCAAAAAGACAAAGCCCCGAGCCTTTAACCGAGAGGCGTGTCTGACAGCTATTTCAAGGGGGGTGTGGCTGCTTAGGTAACCTCAAGCACACTGACTACATCACATACTGGCCCATACAAGGCAGGTCCTTCAAGAACCAACCATTCCCACCCACCATTTGCCCAAACCCTTTTCCCCCAAAACCCCCCAAAATTTTTTCAATTTTCCTGAAGTAAAATTCATTGATCTTAGAGAATTGAAAATTTCCGTATTCACATGTGGAAGGCTCTTGGGAAAATTATTTTGAAATCTTAATGACTGGTTTTTTATCCTTCGGGGGGGTGCCTTGACGCTAGTTAAGGGCTCTTGACCCAAAGGAATAGAAGTTTCCCTCAGGGTAAACCTGAGTACCCCCTTTTCTCGGGTGCGTATGACCCTCATGTTTTTTCCCCTAAAAAAAATAATAACGGGTTTTTTTCCCGGGAAACGCCCTTTGAGGAAAAAAATAATAATATACATAATATACATATTAAAAATAATAATTATAATACAGTGGACCCCACCTAATGAACAAAATTCATTCCAGAAGCCTGCTAAATGCCATTACCGAACGAATTTATTTCCCTTAAGAAATAATGTCACGTAGGTTAGTCTATTTCAGACCCCCAAAATACACTTCCCACAAGCACTTACAATATTATACTTACATAATTGTAAAGATTTTGGGGTGTTCGTTAGGCGGGGGCCACTCTACTAAACTTTTATATTTTTACAGAAATTTATTATAGTAGTTCAAAACTAGCTGTGCTTGTGAGAAAAATGATCATTTAGTAAATGAATTTTTGGAAAAGTGTAATTTTTTAAGGGGGTTCGTTCTGTTCTGCAAGTTCGGTTTTTTTGTTTTTTTATTATATTTGTGTTCATGGGCAAGCGGTAAACCCATATGAGTTACACAGGGCCTGGTAAATGAAAGGTAATGAGGTTTGAGTTACAAAGGTCTGGTGAATGGAAGGTAATCAGGTTTGAGTTACACAAGGTCTGGTGAATAGAAGGTAATCTGGTTTGAGTTACACAAGGTCTGGTGAATGGAAGGTAATGAGGTTTGAGTTACACAAGGTCTGGTGAATAGAAGGTAATCTGGTTTAAGTTACACAAGGTCTGGGGAATAGAAGGTAATCTGGTTTGAGTTCACAAGGTCTGGTGAAGGGAAGGTAATGAGGTTTGAGTTCACAAGGTCTGGTGAATAGAAGGTAATTGGTTTGAGTTACAGAAGGTCTGGTGAATGGAAGGAATCAGGTTTGAGTTACACAAGGTCTGGTGAATGGAAGGTAATCTGGTTTGAGTTACACAAGGCTGGTGAATGGAAGGTTAATCAGGTTTGAGTTACACAAGGTCTGGTGAATGGAAGGTTAATCAGGTTTGAGTTGAAGAAAGGGAAAGGGTTTTCTTCAGTTTTCTAAATCTATAGTCGTTCAGTAGTGTCAAGCTGATGGTTTTTGTACAGGCGGGCCCTACTTTACAGCTTTAGCTTTTCAGTGTTTCACTTTACAGCACTTAACTTTCCAGTGTTTACTTTATAGCGTTTTGTAATGCATCGGTTTTTAGTTTGCCCCATTCTTCATTTATTCAGACTTCCCACAATAAATATATTCACCAATCACTAATAACAAGGATGAAAATATTTTGGTGTAATATGTGTATTGTTAGGCCTAGCTCTATTGCTCACTTAAAATATGATAGTGTAAACATATCAGGCTTTTATATGCATTTGAAAATGAAAAAATAATTGTTTACTTTACAGCAAAACCCGGAACCTAACCTGCTGTATAAGGGTGTCCGCTTTTATTCTGTATGGTGGATGTGTGTGTGTTTATATATATATATATATATTTTTTATTTTTATTAACACATCGGCCGATTCCCCCAAGGCAGGGTGGCCCGAAAAGAAAAAATTATCATCATTCACTCCATCACGTCTTGCCAGAGGGGTGCTTTACACTACAGTTATAAAACTGCAACATTAACACCTCCTTCAGAGTGCCGGCACTGTACTTCCCATCTCCAGAACTCAAGTCCGGCCCGCCGGTTTCCTGAATCCCTTCATAAATGTTACTTTGCTCACACTCCAACAGCACGTCAAGTGTTAAAACCATATGCCTCCATTCACTCCTATCAAATACGCCCACATGCTTCAAGTCCAAGCCCCCCCACACAAAACTTCCTTTACCCCCTCCCCCCAACCTTTTCCCAGGGCCCACCCCCACCCCCCCTTCCCTCCACTACAGATTTATACACCCCAAGTCACTCTGTCTCGTTTCCCTTCTCTCTCATGTCCAAACCACCTCAACAACCCCCCTCAGCTCTCTGAACAATCGTTTGGTAATCCCCACCTCCCCTAATTTCCAAACCCAATTCTCCATTATATTCACA
>WNWK01046371.1:0-7500 GCA_009830355.1 Cherax destructor
ACTTCTTCCGGGTACTGTCATAGCTAGATCATCTTCCTGCACTGGCCGGGTGACGGAAGAATTAGTAGCGGACTCACCTGAGAGGACTGCACTTACAAGAACGTCAGCTGGGATTTCTCCTCCACTCTCACCGGGAGGGAACCTGTCGAGGTCGACAAGTGAAGTATCCTTCCTCAGGGGAATTCTCGACTGCGGAAGTGCCGACAGGACTTGCAACTTGCCACGACGCACAGTGTGCAAGGACGGCTCAAGGGAGAGGCCCTTGACTCTGCACGTGTCGTTGTCGACTAGCACGTGATCTCCTTCGAAAGCTCTTGTCACATACACCGTAACAGGAGTGAGCGAATTAGCCGACAAAGTGACGTCATACTTGTACAGCAGTAACTCTGCTCGCTGATGCATGACATGAGTCAGACGGTCGCCTGCCGCCAGGGAGACTGCGGCTTGACAACGGTCATCCTCTACAACAGTGCGAGAGTTAGAGTGATGGTCAGAATGGGTGTCCCCAGACTGGGTTTCACTGATAACTGAGCACTGATGGTCAGGAGGTGATGAGACACGAGCTCTCTTATGAGGTTGGTCAGGACAAGAGGCCGACCTCATGGAGGATGCCGACGGAAACCACGGGTTTCCAATGATTCCAAGCACTGGATGTACTCAGAGACGGAGTGGCAGGTAGTGGAACCAGCGTACACCCCAGAAGGGCGCGTCCACTCCGTCAAAATCCGCTTTCCTAGCTGGATCTAAACGGATCTTAAGGTCTGCCATGGTCTTGAAACCGATGAGCAAATCGCCTGTTAAGACGATGTCATCAACAACTAAGAACTTTGCTGACCACTTGTGATCATGGATTGCAAATTCTAAGGTTGTACAACCACGGACTGTGAAGGCTACCTGAAACACCTCGCAATGTCTGAATAGCAGACGGCTCGGCCAGCATGGCTGCATGGAGACCAATGTCACGGAAGAGGGTGGAATGGACGATGTTAACCACCGAACCTATATCAAGGAAAAGCTGAATAGGTTTCCGATGAAGTGTGGACTCAACAAGAGGTCCACACGGGTTGTCATACCGAACGTGAAGGCATGACGGCCGACTAGGTCTTCGGTCCCGGCTGCTAGAGGCTTTCTTTCTGGTTTGGCTGACTGGCTTTTCTTTCTTGTTTGGCTGGCTGGCTTTTTCTTTCTGGTTTGGCTGACTGGCTTTTTTTTCTTGTTTGGCTGGCTGGCTTTTTCTTTCTGGTTTGGCTGACTGGCTTTTCTTTCTTGTTTGGCTGGCTGGCTTTTTCTTTCTGGTTTGGCTGACTGGCTTTTTTTCTTGTTTTGGCTGGCTGGCTTTTTCTTTCTGGTTTTGGCTGACTGGCTTTTTCTTTCTTTTGTTTGGCTGGCTGGCTTTTTCTTTCTGGTTTGGCTGACTGGCTTTTTCTTTCTGGTTTGGCTGGCTGGCTTTTTCTTTCTGGTTTGGCTGACTGGCTTTTTCTTTCTGGTTTGGCTGACTGGCTTTTTCTTTCTGGTTTGGCTGACTGGCTTTTTCTTTCTGGTTTGGCTGGCTGGCTTTTTCTTTCTGGTTTGTGTGACTGGCTTTTTCTTTCTGGTTTGGCTGACTGGCTTTTTCTTTCTTGTTTGGCTGGCTGGCTTTTTCTTTCTGGTTTTGCTGGCTGGCTTTTTCTTTCTGGTTTGGCTGACTGGCTTTTTGTTTGTGGTTTGTGTGACTGGCTTTTTGTTTGTGGTTTGTGTGACTGGCTTTTTGTTTGTGGTTTGTGTGACTGGGTTTTTGTTTGTGGTTTGTGTGACTGGCTTTTTGTTTGTGGTTTGTGTGACTGGGTTTTTGTTTGTGGTTTGATAATATTGTTGACAGTAGCATCCATACAAAGATGTCTTAGAAGTGTAATATATCTTACACTTGTTAAAATCCACCATGTGTTAAACCCGACTTGTTGGTTTAGCAAGAGTATTGAATAAAGTATTGCCACAGTAATAGATTTTGATAATGTTATTAGATATTTTGTTGAGAAAAAAAAAGCCAGAAAGTTCATTGAACAAAATCCAAGTCAATATTAAAGTTTTTAACATTTAGGCTCGTATAGTTATAGGTCAACAAAAAATGTTCAAAATCTATAAAGTCTATATATTAAGTATATGTTATCTGGTTATTCTGTTGTGCAGGAAAAAAAAACATTTAGGAATTTATCAATGGTTTTATTTGACTTCAAATTCTCAATTTTGAGAGGAGCCTCAGCCTGCCCCCAGGGGTCCCAAAAACAGTTCCACCTTGCTAATTTACTCTTGGAGGCCCTGATGACCATCTCTGACACTTCTCTTAGTATATTTAATGTTAGATGTTCATCCTGGGAGTGAAAGTTTTGTTGTTCATCCTGGTAGTGTATTAGATGTAGTTCATCCTGGGAATGAAAGTTTTCTTGTGGATCCTGGCTGTCGTTTAGATATAGTTAATCTTTGGAATGAAAGTTATGTTGTTCATCCTGGCAGTGTTTTATATGTATATTGAAGACAGAGTAAAACAACTTAAGTTAAATCAAGTTTATAAAATTGCTCACAGTGTCCAGAATATCTTGCTGTCAATTTTGTCAAGGCTGGGAACCAAAGCAGTCATAGTACTAGGGGGAGAGAGCACAACTTTGTAGTACCCACAGTCAGTGGCCAGGCTTCAAACACCTTTTATTGTACAGCAATAAAGGAATGGAACAGACTGCCTGCACATGTCAAAGCCAGTCATACCATGAGCCAGTTCAAGAAGAGAACCAAAAGGTACCTAATGAATGTAGCGACACAAAGGGAGAAGAATGATTTTTATTTTTTTAGTTAACATACATGTATATGTAAATAACTCTTTTTACCTTATTCCTAGTATACATATATCCTTTATAATATAATAACATATATATCCTACAATGTAAAATATTATAGTGTAAAAGGGACCCCAATGGAAATAAGTCACTCTGTCTGACTTTTTTGGGTTATCCTGGAGGGTTGTCTACACATATGCTGCTATGTATGATAATGTATGTAAATGTATTTGTGTATACCTGAATAAACTTACTTACTTACTTACTAGTTCATCTTGGGAATGAGTTTTTTTTCGTTCATCCTGGCAGTGGTTGTTTGATATAGTTCATCCTGGCAGTGAGAAAGTTGGAAGTTGTTCGTCCTGGGATAAGCAGGATGGGGGGCGTGGCACGCCGTTGCCATGGCAACAGTCAGCTGATGGAGAATGTAAACAATAGCTGAAGCGATCAGCTGTTTGATTTACAACTTACCATAACCCACAACAACCCACCATAACCCAGTACAACCCACAACACACCACGACCCGTCACAACCCACCTTAATAACCCACCTCAAACCAACATAACCCACCATAACCCACCTTAACCCACCATAACCCCCTTAATCCACCTCAACCCACCATAACCCACCTCATCCCACCTTAACCCACAACCCACCACGACCCACTACAACCCACCACGACCCACTACAACCCACCACGACCCACTACAACCCACCACGACCCACTACAACCCACCACGACCCACTACAACCCACAACAAAGGTTTGGCCTGGTTAGCTTGACTTATTACTGATAACTTCTGTACAATGTTACTCTCCCCGCTTTTGTCCTCTTCCCTCTCCTCTCCTTCCCCTTCCCTCTGTTTCCCCTCTATTCTTTTATTCTCTCCCCTCTCCTCTCCTTCCCCTCCCCTCTGTTTTCCCTCTTTTGTCCTATCCCCTCTCCTCTCCTTCCCCTCCCCTCTTCTCTTTTGTCCTCTCCCCCTCTCCTTCCCCTCCCCTGTTCCTCTTACAATCCCCTCTCCTTCCCCTCCCCTGTTCCTCTTACAATCCCCTCTTCTCTCCCCTCTTCGCTCATATAAGGGGAGAATCTACCCACACGTGGGTAAGTTGGGTAAATTTAATGTGATAGCATTGATTCAGTGATGTATGTAGTGTAGGCTGGGCCAGGGGCGGCGCTTCGACCCCCCACAAACAACTAGGTTGCTACACTTTTCTTTCTCCTCCATTCAGGTGTTTATCTCTCTTTCTCTCGTTCTCCTATCTCCTCTACTTTCCCTTTCCTTCAGTCTCCTTATCTCCCTCTCTCTCTCTTATCTTCTTCAAAACATCATATTTCCTGCATCATGATATCATTGGTTTACAGCCAGACAGATGATTAATGATTGGTTCATCTCCAAGGATCATTGAAGGATCCTAATTAATGATTGGTTCATCTCCAATGACCCTGAAAGGATCCTAATTAATGATTGGTTAATCTCCAAGGACCCTGGAAGGATCCTAATGATTGGTTCATCTCCAAGGATCCTGACTTATGACTGGCCTCGTAACAATCTTTGTTTTAGAGCTAACAAAAAAACACAAGATAAGCAACATAACTAGGCCCCTTACCGAGAGAGTCTTGATAGCATTCACAGACTCGTAAAGGTTTTGGGAGGAATCAGACGGACAGGTGTGATCTACACAGGTGTTTACAAAGGTATTTGACAGATGTGATCCTGACTAGATTGCAAATATATATTGAGGGTGATATGTACATCTGGGGAAAGTAGGCAGATCGGTATTCAACTTTCTAACAGAACACAGTGTTAGCTAACAGAGTAACATGCAATTATGACCACCCCAGAAAATGCCGTGCCCATATGACAACAGGCAAATGCAACCTCCCGTCCTGTAAGCTTTTCCACCCTGAAATGTGCCACTCATCAGTTCAGGAAAGACAATGCATTGATTCAGTGATGTATGTAGTGTAGGCTGAGCCAGGGGCGGCGCTTCGACCCCCCACAAACAACTAGGTTGCTACACTTTTTTTTCTCCTCCATTCAGGTGTTTATCTCTTTTTCTCTCGTTCTCCTATCTCCTCTACTTTCCCTTTCCTTCAGTCTCCTTATCTCCCTCTCTCTCCCTCTCTTATCTTCTTATATATTGCCAGGCATACCACCTGAAGGGTACAAGACGACACAGAACATCCAGACCATGGCAAAACCTGGGTAGCCACAGCCACTCCGGAGAGAGAGGTTTTTTAGTTCTAGGAAGGAAAAAAAGCTGGCAGGAAATGACAGAAATCATACACCAACTGCAATCACTTCTGGAGTGCAATCACAGTCAATGGCCTCCACTCCAATACAACAGACATTAGTGCCAGGAAAAAAAGACCTCCCCATACCACCAATCCAACGACATTCATCTTTGCTAATATACAGGGTCTAAAGCCAGCAACAAACAACAAGATACCTTACATTCGTGGACTGCTTACAGAGTCAAATGCTATGTTTGCGGCTTTCACAGAGACCCACATAAAGGATCACTTGGACAATGAAATATGGATCCCTGGCCACAACCTATACAGGTGTGACAGAGTGAACAGGCAAAAAGGGGGGGTTGGCCTGTATATCACAGTCACTTATATGCTCAGAACTACTAAATGCCTCAAATGATGTAGTTGAAGTATTAGCAATAAAGATCGAGAATCAAAACCTGGTCATCGTGGTTGTCTACAAGCCCCCGGATGCAACGTCCCAACAATTCCAGGAACAGCTTCTGAAAATTGACCACTGTCTGGAAAATCTTCCAGCTCCTGCCCCCAACATCTTGCTCCTGGGGGATTTCAACCTCAGGCACCTAAAATGGAGGAACATTGCAAACAATGTGGTAGCAGAGATAACACCAGGAGGCAGCTCAGATGAAAATTCACACATGCATGAACTTTTAAATCTCTGCACCAAGTTCACCTTAAACCAGCAAATAGTAGAGCCCACAAGATTAGAGAATACGCTGGACCTCATCTTCACCAACAATGATGATCTGATACGAAATGTCATCATATCAAAAACAATATACTCAGTTCACAACATAATAGAGGTCCAGACATGCATGGGGGGAGCCCCAGATCAACAAAATGTGATCAGCCGTGAGGGAGCTTTCTCCAAATTCAACTTCAATAACAAAAACATAAGGTGGGACCAAGTAAACCAAGTACTAAGTGATATAAGTCCCAGTATGACTCAGTTTTTAGCGAGCCGCTAACCAGACTGAAAGTCGAAGACCTAAATGAATTTTTTATGAGAGTGCCACAGAACTTGACAGACGCATGCCTTTCTGACATCACCACGAGGCCAAATGACTTCGAAAAGGCAATAAATGACATGCCCATGCACTCCGCTCCAGGCCCAGACTCATGGAACTCCGTGTTCATCAAGAACTGCAAGAACCCTTATCACATGCTTTAACATCCTATGGAGAGGAGCATGGACACTGGGATCGTCCGCAGCTACTAAAAACAACAGACATAGCCCCGCTCCACAAAGGGGGCAGTAAAGCAATAGCAAAGAACTACAGACCAATAGCGCTAACGTCCCATATCATAAAAATCTTTGAAAGGGTTCTAAGAAGCAAGATCGCCACTCATCTTGATACCCATCAATTGCACAACCCAGGGCAGCACGGGTTTAGAGCAGGCCGCTCCTGTCTGTCCCAACTACTGGACCACTACGACAAGGTCCTGGATGCTCTAGAAGACAAATAATGCAGATGTTATATACACAGAGTTTGCAAAAGCCTTTGACAAGTGTGACCATGGTGTGATAGCACACAAATTGCGTGATAAAGGAATAACAGGAAAAGTTGGTAGATGGATCTATAATTTCCTAACATGTAGAACACAAAGAGTAGTAGTCAACAGAGTAAAGTCTGAGGCAGCTACTGTGAAAAGCTCTGTTCCACAAGGCACAGTACTTGCTCCCATCCTATTCCTCATCCTCATATCAGACATAGACAGGGATATAAGCCACAGTGCTGTGTCTTCCTTTGCAGATGACACCCGAATCTGTATGACAGTGTCCACCGTTGAAGACACTGCAAGACTCCAAGCAGACATAAACCAAATCTTTAAATGGGCTGCAGAAAACAATATGAAGTTCAATGAGGAGAAATTTCAATTACTCAGATACGGAAAACGTGAGGAAATTAAAATCTCATCGAAGTATAAAACTAATTCCAACCACACAATAGAGCGAAAAACTTATGTCAAAGACCTGGGAGTGATCATGTCAGAGGATCTCACCTTCAGGGACCATAACACCGTAGCAATCGCATCTGCTAGAAAAATGACAGAATGGATAATGAGAACCTTCAAAACCAGGGATGCCAATCCCATGTTGACACTTTTCAGGTCGCTTGTTCTATCTAGGCTGGAATATTGCTGCACACTAACTGCACCTTTCAAGGCAGGTGAAATTGCTGACCTAGAAAATGTGCACAGCTTGGTATCTCTCAAACATAGATAATTTAGTACTCATAGTATTTAAATAACTGTGAACAAATGGATATACATGGTAGTATATACCAGGAAGGTATACCAAGAGAGGGGGATATACGTGGTAGTATATACCAGTAGAGAGGGATATACATGGTAGTATATACCAGGAGAGAGGGATATTCATGGTAGTATATACCAGGAGAGGGATATACATG
>WNWK01046371.1:12500-14348 GCA_009830355.1 Cherax destructor
CAACAAAACACACCACAACACACACACCCCACACACAACACACACACCACCACCACACCACGCACCCCGCCCCACACCACGCACCCACACCAAACGCACCCGAACACCCGCAACACCCACCTGGCGCCCACACACCTACCACCACCCCGGCAAACCCACACCAACCCGCCGCCTGCACCACCGCCAAACACCACCTTACCACCACCAAACACACACACGCCCACCTGACAAAACACAACCACCACACCACCAACCTGCACCACCACCAAACCACCACCAACCCCCACCAAAACCCACACACACACACAACACCACCACACCCACCCCCACAACACACACACACCCACCCACAACACACCAAACACGCACGGACACACCTGCCACACACCGGCCTGGCCACCCGACACGCACCAACCTGCACACCGCACCCACCGCACACCCACACCGCACCCGCAACACCCCTGGCTGCCCACCGCCCACACACAACCTACACCGACCACCACACAAAAACACACACGACCCCGCACGGCGCCCCCACGCACGCCACACCCTCCCACCACAAAAACGCCGCACCCCCCGCACACCCGCACCGGGCCCACACCGCCGCACCCCCCCCCCACCCCGCAACCCACCACACACCCCCCACACAACACACACACACACACAACACACACACACACACAACACACACACACACACACACACCTGAAACACACACACACACCCACACAACACACACACCCACCACACACACACACCACCCACACAGCACACCACAACCCCACCACAAAACAACACCACACACACACACGCACAACACCACACAACACACACACAACACCCACACCAACACAAACACACAACACACACACACAAAACACACACCCACACACAACACACACACACCCCACACACACACACACACACCCACACACACAACACCACACAAAAACACACACACACACACCACACACCTGCCACAAAACACACAAACACACACACCACCACCACACAACACCACAAAACACACACACACCCACACACAACACACACACCACAACACACACACAAAAACACACAAAAAACACACACAAATGCACACACACACACACACACAAAACACACACAACAAACACACCACACACACAACCACACCAACACCACACACAACACACCACACAAAACCCACCCCCACCAAAAACCCCACACAAAACCCCCAAAACACACCAAACCCCACACCACACACCCCAAACACCCCACACCCCACCCAAAACCCAAAACACACCACCCACCACCACCCCACCCACA
Organism: Cherax destructor; assembly: GCA_009830355.1. Classification (NCBI taxonomy): domain Eukaryota; kingdom Metazoa; phylum Arthropoda; class Malacostraca; order Decapoda; family Parastacidae; genus Cherax; species Cherax destructor. The sequence continues at coordinate 13,809 of WNWK01046371.1, forward strand.
CAAACCACACCAAACCACACCAAAACCACCCAACAACCCCCACCACAAAACCCCCAAAACCCAACAAAACCCCACCACACACAAAAACCCCACCAAACCCCAAACCCCCCCCCACCACAAACCCACAACCACACCCACCCACACAACACCAAAACACAAACACAACCCCACAAAAAACAACACCACACAACAACACACACAAACACACACACAAACACACAAACAACACACACACAACACACACACCAAAAACACACACACACACACAACACACACACACACAACACACACACACAAATGGGTTGCATGTTTGGAATTACTTTATAAAAAATTTTTGAAATCCTTTAAAATTCAAAAAGTATTGATTCCGTTCCTGGAAACATTCCCAAATTTTTTTTTTTTTTTTTTTTTTTTTTTTTTTTTTTTTTTTTTTTTTTTTCCTTCCCTCCATCATCCCCCGTATTCACCCTACCATACCCCACAGTCACACTACTCTCCCCTATCATCACACAGTATTCACCCCCCATCACCTGACAGTCC
>WNWK01046372.1:0-12500 GCA_009830355.1 Cherax destructor
AAGAAACCACCCCTAATGCAACAGAAGTCAGTCCTTCCTACACAGAAGCAGTGGGAAAAAGAACCAGGTTCTCCTGCAGCGAAGTCAATCCTTCCCTACGCAAAAGCAGTGGGAGGAGGAACTGGTTCTCGTCAGTGGAGAACAACAACTCCCTCCGTCCTTAAAGTCCTGATGCTGTGTGATCCCCTCCCACACTGGCGCCCCTCGCACTGCATGTTGTGAGCGTTGGGAGCGTAAGGGTTGTGGGCAGCTCTTCTTGTCGAACTTTCCCTCACCTGCACACGAAACGAAAAAAAGGGGGAAAAGATGAACGTCAGTGAAAATTAAAAAAAATGACTGTCAAAATTTCAGGTGGATCTTGGAGGACAGGATGTGTTATCTAGGTGGATGCTAGGAAGGCTGGCTCATCTAGGCCCCAAGAGCTTGGAGGGGGGTTGAATAAACTCTTGATTCAAAGAGCTTGGAGGGGGGTTGAATAACCTGTACGATTCTAAGAGCTTGGAGGAGGATTAAATCAACTCGATTCAATGGTCGGAGGGGGACTAAATCAACTCGATTCAATGGGATTGGGGGAAACTGAGTGAATCAGCTTTTTTCAAGGGCTTGGAGGAGGAGTGAATCACCTACGATTCTAGGGGCTTGGGAAGGATTGGATCCTCTAGGTCTTCATAGAAGGGGCTCACCTAGGAGACAGGTGACAGGGACCCGACAAATAAAAGGGATCAACCAGTCTAAGTAGACGTTGACCCCTGTACAACACATGCCCAACCCCCAGGTGTGGGACATCAACCTGTGGGCTCTCTGAACCAGTTCCCTTTGTCGTAGCTCACGTTGTCGAGGAAGTAGAGGTTCATGGGGGGCAGTGATGTTGTTGTCACTGTCCTCGGCCGGGAAAAGTGGCACTGGGGTCTGGCATCCCCGAGGCGTGGGGTGGCACTCTGATCCATCTATGTTCCTTAACCACCCCTTGATGCCTTGGTGCACCCCTTTCGTGTCCCTGTACAAGTGCAGGGTCTGGGGAGGCTTCGAACAGGTGCAAAAGTGCCTTTGCTCCAAACATGGTGGTGTATGGTGGTACCTATCATTACCCCCAAACACCTGGGGGTTATGGTGGTACCCCTTATCGACATCACAATAATGACAATAATGTTAATTTAATATACACATGTATAGATATACAACTTGTTTCCATATATGTGATGGGCTCCCCCTCTCTGTATGCCCAGGTTTCCACCCACTCCCCCATGTCCTCCCCAGTGAAGGGGGTTAGATGTGGCAGGTTCCCCATACATCAAACCCCCCCCAGCGTAGTGGCCCACTCATGAACCAACACCTTACCTGAGTGGGGACACGTATATCTGGTACCTGGTGGGGACAGATATCTGAGTACCTAGTGGGGACTTTTCGTACCTGGTGAGGACACATATCAGTACCTGAGTGGGGACAAATCTAGTACCTGAGTGGGGACACATATATCAAGTCCTGAGTGAGGACACATATATCTCAGCACCTGGTGGGGACACTTTCTGATTGCCTCCAAAAAATGGGACATCAGGCTGAAGATCAGGAGGACACTATGGGGATCAAGACATTTCTGACAGGAAGGAAATGAGTTACCATCAGGGAGGAGGTGTTGTAATGGGCGATCGTGACAGGGGGGGGTTCCCGGGTCAGTACTGGGCCCAGTGCTGTTTCTTATCACATAAATGGCTTTGTGTGCATCCCATGGCCTTTTTTAAAAAAAGAAATATGTGTGTACACATACATGAATGCACACACACACACACACACAGGAGCTTTAATCGACCCCCTTTAACCACAAATAGGTGAATACACACACAAATAAAAAAAAAATACTATGTGTCTATTGACAAGTGTCTTTTACAGCTAATTAAGCAAGTTGAAAACTGACACCAAAGTCAACACACTCACCTAAGAAAGCACACTCACCTAACACAACACACTCATCTAACACAACACACTCATAACACAACACACTCATCTAACACAACACACTCCCCTAACACAACACACTCACCTAACACAACACACTCACCTAACAAACACACTCCCCTAACCCCCTCCCCTAACACAACACACTCCTTTAACACAACACACTCACCAAACACAACACACTCACCTAGTCCAACACATCACTGGTGACACACTCACCTGGAGACCCAAAAGGTAGGCAGCAGACTGGATACATCTTAGCAGCGTACTCAGATGACGGTGAATGTACTCTCCTGGGTCACCACCCCCCCCTAGCTGCAGGGTGTAGGGTGAGCCCCCCATGCGGGTGGGGCAGGTCCCCCTCACGTCCCCCCATAACCCCCCCCAAGCCAGTGGGGGTCGGGGTGGTCGACGCCACCCCACCCCGCAGGTGGGCACAGACATGTTAATTAGGTTTAAAATCTATCGGTTGGTCTTAAATCTAACGATTAGGTCTTAAATTTTAAAAATATCTGGGGTTAAAAAATCTATCGGCTGGTTAAAATCTGTCTACGGCATTACGCTGTGAAGGGCTCTTGATCCGTCGAAGTGAAACTGCCTTTTTTAAGGTGACAGCAGCCAGGACAGTAGACGGAGACGAACAGTAGACGAAGACAGTAGATAAAAGACAGTAGACAGGGGTGGGGTCAGAAGACAGCAGACAAAAGACCGTGATAGTAGACAGTAGACAGGAGACAATAGACATAGACGGAGACGAAACAGTAGACGGGAGGGACGGGCACAATTCGAAAACAAAACGTCACCTCCGTTTCCTGATCACAGCCAACTACGTCAAACTACGTCATATCTACGTCATATCTACGTCATATCTACTCATACCCCGTCATATCTACGTCATATCCCCCTCTTTCTCCCTCATCAGCCCAAGACAATAATAAAGGGCACCTTCGCTCGTGACCAGGATTGCTAGGGACCTGTGTCGCCAATAATGGGGGGGTAGCTGAGCCTGGGTGGCCCCAGGGTTTACAGCTTCACGTAAATAATGAGGCGGGAATTATCTGGATATGTGAGTGTGAGTGTAGGAGGTGACTGTTTTGTTATGGGGGGGGACGTTATGTGTGGGTAGTGATCTATGTACTGTTGTTATTTTATTATTTTTATTATTATTATTATTATTATTATTATTATTATTATTATTATTATTATTATTATTATTTTTTTTTTTTTTTTTTTTCATTATAGTAATAATTTTGGGAGACGGACAATATGCCAGGTAAAAAGGACACAAATCCCAATCTTTGTTATTGTTGCAACGCTTCGCCCTCAGGAGCTTTGTCAAGCACTGGTCTGGGTTTATGTCTCACCCGCCCGAGTTCCACCCCCCGTCCGTACCTCTGTTGTTGACAGTCATTACGGGCTCTCTGTCTCCCTGTGTTTTTTTTGGCGACGTTTCTCTCTCCAGGGCGAAACGTCGCCCGTTTGCATTAGATACACTTGTGTCGTTGTCGTTGTCTTTTTTTTGTGGTTTTTACGGGGGGGGGGAGGGGCGTGCACGGGTGGGAGGGGGTCGGGTGGGGGTCGTGCACGGGTGGGAGGGTCGTGCACGGGTGGGAGGGGGGCGTGCACGGGGGGGAGGGTCGTGCACGGGTGGGAGGGTCGTGCACGGGGGGGAGGGGTCCGGGGGGAAGGCTCTTATGTCACTGAATTTTTTTCAATTTTGAAAAATTTGTGACAAAAAAGGGGGGGTGTTTTTTGGTTTTGTTTTGTTTTTTTGGTGGTGGTTGTGTGTGTGTTGTGTGTTTGTGTGTGTGTGTGTGTGTGTGTGTGTTTTTGTGTGTGTTTTTTGTGTGTGTGTGTGTGTTGTGTGTGTGTGTGTGTGTTTTGTGTGTGTGTTGTGTGTGTTGTTTTTTGTTTGGTGTTTGTGGTGTTGTTTGTGTTGTGTTGTGTGTGGTTGTGTTTGGGGTGGGTGTGGTGGGTTTTTGGGGGGGGGTGTGTGTGTTGTGTGTGTGTGTGTGTGTGTGTGTGTTGTGTGTGTTGTGTGTGTGTTGTTGTGTGTGTGTGTGTGTGTGTGTTGTGTGTGTGTGTTTTGTGTGTGTGTGTGTTGTTTGTGTGTGTGTGTGTGTGTGTGTGTGTTGTGTGTGTGTGTTGTGTGTTTTTGTGTGTGTGTGTGTGTTTTTGTGTGTGTGTTGTGTGTGTGTGTGTGTGTTGTGTGTGTGTGTTGTGTGTGTGTTTGTGTGTGTGTGTTGTGTGTGTTTTGTTGTGTGTGTGTGTGGTGTGTTGTGTGTGTGTGTGTTGTGTGTGTTTTTGTGTGTGTGTTGTGTGTGTTGTGTGTTGTTGTGTGTGTGTGGTGTGTGCGTGTTGTGTGTGTGTGTGTGTGTGCGTGTGTTGTGTGTGTGAGTGTGTGTGTTGTGTGTGTGTTGTGTGTGTGTGTCCGTGTGTGTTGTGTGTGCGTGTTGTGTGTGTGTGTGTGTTGTGTGTGTTGTGTGTGTGTTGTGTGTGTGTTTGTGTGTGGGTGGTTTGTGTGTTGTTGGTTTGTTTGTTGGTTTTTGTTTTTTTGTTGTTTGTTTGTTTTTGTTGTTTGTGTGTGTGTGTGTGTTGTTTTGTGTGTTTTGTGTGTGTGTGTGTGTGTGTGTTGTGTGTGTGTGTTGTGTGGTGTGTTTGTGTGTGTGTTGTGTGTGTTGTGTGTGTTGTGTGTGTGTTTTTTGTGTGTGTGTGTTGTGTGTGTGTGTGTGTGTGTGTGTGTGTTGTGTGTGTGTGTGTGTGTGTGTTGTGTGTGTGTGTTGTGTGGGGTTGTTTTGTGTGTGTGTTGTGTGTGTTGTGTGTGTGTGTGTGTGTGTGTGTGTTGTGGTTTGTGTGTTGTGTGTTTTGTTGTGTGTGTTGTGTTTTGTGTGTTGTGTGTGTGTGTGTGTGTGTTGTGTGTGTGTGGTTTTTTTGTGTGTTTTGTTTTTTTTGTTTGTGTGTGTTGTGTGTGTGTGTGTTGTGTGTGTGTGTGTGTTGTGTGTGTTGTGTTTGTGTGTGTGTGTGTTGGGGTTTTTTTTGTGTGGGTGTTTTGGGGGGGGTTTTTTTTTTTGTGTGTGGTTTTTTTTTTTTTGTGTTTTTTTTGTGGTTTTGTGTTGTGTGTGTTGGGTTTTTGTGTGTGTTGTGTGTGTTTTGTGTGTGTTTTGTTGTGTGTGTGTTGTGGGTTTTTGTGTTTGTTTTTTGGTTTTTGTTTTTTTGTTTTTGTGTGTGTTTTGGTGTGTGTTGGTTTTTTGGTTTTTTCATTTTTGGTTTGGGGGTTTTTGGGGAGGGGTTGCTTCACCAATTCCTCATTTTTAAACCCCCCGGCTTCTTCCTCCCCTTCTCCCTCTCTCTCTCCCCCCCCTTTTTTTTTCCCCTCTCTCTCTCTCTCTCTCTCTCTCTCTCTCTCTCTCTCTCTCTCTTTTGATATTGATGGAAACTCTTGATCCGGGAGTTAGGCGGCCCTCCTCTATCTCGGATCAAACCTGACTGCAAAAAAAAAAAATAATAATAATAATAATAATAATAATAATAATAATAATAATAATAATAATAATAATAATAATAATAAAATAATTTTCACAAAAAGTTACACTGAGTGACCTACATGAGTTACCTACACTAGTGCCACTGAGGGTGACCACACTGGGGGGTGACCTACACTGAGGTGACCTACACTGTGACCTACACTGGGGGTGACCTACATGGTGCCCTAACTAAAGTGATACCATATAATCTTCACTGTATTTCCCGGGTTGATGGGACTACAATAGTGACCCCCCTGAATATCTCGTCGTCGTGTGGCCTCGTTCGCCCCTGAACCTTCCAGAACATCATCTGCAAAGGTCAATCACAAGGTCATGTTGAAAGGTGTCTTTCACGCTGGTCTAGGACCTTATTTAACCCAAAAACGGGGCCCCAAAAGAGCGGGGCCCTTTTAAAGCGTGGATACATTCCCCAAGGAGCGTGACCACATGGCCAAAACACGTGGCCACATGGCCCTATACAGTAGGGACGGCCCCTAGACAGTGTGATCATATGGCCCCAGAGACCATGGACCTAGAGCCCATCACATGGTCCTAAAAACTGGTCACAAGGCCTAGACAGTATGGCTTTTCCCCCAGAGAATGGCCCTAAAGACCTTGGTCACATGGCCTAGAGAGCTTTGGGCCCTATGGCCCCAGATATCCTGCATAAACTATTGCTCTTCAACACGTGGGCAGGCGTCACGCGCCACAGCTCTTATTTACGTTCTTCGAAATGAATCCGGATTAACTGCATCATCAGTATTATTATACTCATGGGGAAGGCCTAAACCCGTAGGAATTATCAGCGCCAGAAATGTGGCTAGTTTTTGTGCACCTCGAATCCATCCTGTGGATGGTAGCGCAAAACAAAGGATACAAAAAGGAACTAGGCCTCACAAGGGGTTAACAGGATTTATATTTGTTTAATATTTTAGTATCTTATTATCATTAATAAGATATTTTGATATGTCCAAAAAATTATTATATGTCTATTTTCTACAATAAGCGGACAATTAAGCACATAGTGTTCAAGATAGTGACCATAGGGCTGGCCCATACTTTGATTTGGTTTGATCATCATCTGTGTGTCTTAAACCCGGCTCGTAACCCAAGACTAGGCAGGCCACTCAACATCAGACTACTAAAGTACTTGTAACCAACCCTAAACCTCCCACTACAACATCAGACTATCAAAGTACTTGTAACCAAGCGTAAGCCGGGCCCCTACAACATCAGACTCAAAGTACTTGAAAACAAGCGAAAACCTGCCTACTACAACATCAGACTATCAAAGTACTTGTAACCCAAGCGAAAGCCTGGCCACTCAACATCAGACTACTAAAAGTACTTGTAACCAAGCCAAAACCCTGGCCATACAACATTAGACTACCAAAGTATTTGTAACCAAAGCGTAAACCTGGCCACCAACATCAGACTAAAAGTACTTGTAACCAAGCGTAAGCCTGGCCCAAACATCAGACTACCAAAGTACTTGTAACCAAGCGTAAGCCGGGACTACAACTTTGACTACCTGAAGTACTTGTAACCAACAAGCCTGGCCACTACAACATCAGACTACCAGAAGTACTTGTAACCAAGCGTAAGCCTGGCCACTACAACATTAGACTACCTGAAGTACTTGTAACCAAGCGTAAGCCTGGCCACTACAACATTAGACTACCTGAAGTACAGGGGCATCTTCTCGTTGTAACATTCCTTATCAGGTTTCCCAATCAAATACCAAGCACAGTTTTAAACCCCAATAATCCCATCACTGATACCAGAAACCCAGGCTACTTCCTAGTGTTAAAAACCCGGAAGGTTCAGGGGGCCACAACAGTTCTGGGGGCTTCATTAACCCAAGGGCAGAAAATTTTTCACTTGGTAATATTTACATGGGTGCAGCAAAATTGGATCTAATACAGACTATGTTCATCACTGACACAAACAAAAAACAACATATTTGGGGTTGAAAAGAACGTCATTAGCCTGGATAAAACAGAGGTGTATGTCTCAGTGTACATACACTGAATGTATGTTTCTCATTTATATACACTGGTATTTTCATTAATAAATTTTTTAGGTATTAAATTTCTTGACTGGTGGTGTACAGGTGACATGCACCCTTTAAAACCTCTTAGTAGATAGATTTTAAAACCCCATTAAAACCAACCAGCCTTAATGACCCTCGTGTAGTAGATAGATTTTAAAACCCCATTAAAACCAGTCAATGTCTATCACAGACATTATTTTGGTATAGTATAGTAGATTTAGGGGGATCACCCAAGATCTGTGTATGATTCTGTATGATTCTGTATGATTTGGGGGGGGGGGAGAGGGAATAACTTGGGGAATAAGAGAAAAGTAATGGGTTGGTAAGACACGTGGAACTCCCAGGGGGTGGCTTGGCTTCCATACCCGCCCACCACACGCCCACCTTCCCCCCCCCTTCCCCGACCACCTTCACCCCACCTTCGCCCCCATGCTTTTTTATGCTTATTTTCCAACCCACTGCCCTTTTATACCCATCAATAATATCCGCCCTCTGCCACCCCCACCACTACCACCACTACCCACTCCACACACCCACCACCACTACACAACTCCACCCAGAATCATCAACCACAAAACTACCACAGAAGCATAAACCACAATCCACCACCCACCACTATCTACCAGTGTCTGGAGGTAATTGCCTATTAATACTGTAGTACCAACCACCACTTTAAGCCCACAAAATCCACCATAAACATTTCCTTGTGTACCCAAAAACCCCCCCCTCCCCCCGCCCGTTACCCCCCCCCCTCAAGCTGCCCCCCTCCCATACCCCAACCTAATCCCCCCCCCCAGCCCAACCCCCTGGGGAAAACCCCCACCCCCCATCCCGCCAAATCTCCCCGGGGCCACAATTGGAAAAAAGGTTAAAGGTTTTGGGAAAAAATTGGAGGGAATTACGAATAAGTTGAAAGGGGAAAGAGAATAGATGGGCATCCCCAACATCATAGCGGTCACAGAAACTAAACTAAATGAGACAGTAAAGATGCAATTTTCCCCACAGGGATATCAGCCCTGGGGAAAGATAGGAGGAGGGGGGGGGGGGGGGTCCTCTGTAAGGACCGCTGGAGATTCGAGGAAATGTAGGAGTGGGGGGGGTAAAAGGGGGATTTCTGTAGGTACCATCCAGTCGGGGGGCATGTTTTGCAGTGATGTAAAACCCACCACAGAACTGGGAGGCCAGGAGAAGTACCAGAACAACAGAGCAATGGTGGACACCCTGGCGGAGGTGGCAAAAAAGCACACATGAGCAGGCGAAGCTACGGGTTTGGGAGATTTAAACCACAGGGAGATCGACTGGGAGAACCATGAACCCGTGGGGTCCCGGAACTTGGGGGGCCCAAAATGATGGACGTGGTACTGGAAAACCTGATGCCCCAAAATGTCAGGGACGGAGAGGGGAAGATGAACCAGCAAGACTGGACCTTGTTTTACCTGAACAGCTCAGATATTGAAGACATAACCACGAGAGCCCCCTGGGAGCCAGTGACCATATGGTGCTTAGCTTTGAGTACATTTTAATACAGGGGGGGGAAACAGTACCGTTGAGACAAACCAGACTTTAAAAAAGGCTAAAGGGCTTAGGAATTTCCTGGGGATCCAGTGGGAAAGGAAATGGGAAAGGGTGACAATAAATGAAATATGGAATACGTGGGGCAAAATGCAAAGGGGGCGAGGGGGGTTTTATCCCAGAGGGAAATGTTTAAATGGGAAGGCCGCTATTCAACCATCCCCCTTTAAAAATGGGCCCGCCCACCAGGTATGGGGAAAAAGGCCAACGTGTCCCCATTTTTAAAAAAAGGGAAAAAAGGGCACTAAAACCCATAGCCCGGGGTCACTTACATTTTAAAGTTTCAAATTGGGGGAAAATCATCAGGAAAAAAAAGGTGGAACACCTTGGCGGAACAGGATAATAAACACCCCGACAGCATGGTTGGGGAAGGGGAAAACCCCTTTTAACAAACCTCCCAGAGTTCTTGATAAAAAAAAAGAGGTAAGGCAGGGGGGGAAAGGGTGGGTTGGTTTCATTTTCCTGGACTGAGGAAGGCCCCACAAAGTTCCTCCCTAGTTGGGGAAAAAGTTTGGGGAAAAACAAAACCCGGTTTAAGGGGAAAGGGCACTGGAATGGATCGGGGGAAAACCCAAAAGGGGGCCCCAACGGGGCATGGTGCGTGGTGGGGGTATCCTGGGGGGGTTGACGGGGGGGGCCCGGGGTCCCGTCCTAGGACCAGTGTTATTCCTTTTGGGTTTTTAAAAGACAGGGGCGGGGGGGACTCAGAAGTGTCTCCCAAAATTCGGGATGATGAAAAAAAGAGGGGAAACCATCGGAAGAGGGAAGGGGCTGCAAACAAAAACCTGGACAAGCTCGACATCTGGTCTGGTTGGCTTCTCAATTCCCAAACCCTCCAAAGGGAAAAACATGGGGGGCCCGGGGGAAAGGGGAAAAAAACCGTGACAGAAATCAAACTAGGGGGACCAAAAGGGTACAAACCTCGGAAAAGGGGAAAAACCGGGTGGGGTATAAAGCCTGCCCGTCTCCGGGAAACCCCATCAACCAAAAATAACCCCCCGGCGCAAAGGGGGTCTGGGAAACCCCTTTGATTAACGTTCCTTCCAACAAAAGGGAAACGTTCAAGACACTTTATCCGTGTACGTCAGGCCCCTACTAGAATATTCGCACCGGGCTGGAACCCCCCCCTGGTCAAAAAACGTAAAAGGGGAAAAAAAGGAAAATGCAAAAAGGTTTTCGACAAGGGGTTTTTTTTCCCCCCTCAGGGGGCTGTCCAAAAAAAAAAGGTTGGGGGAAATGAACAACAACACTGGAGGAAAGAAGGGTCAAAGGGGACATATAAAAGACAAAAAAATTTTGAGGGGAAATTTTTAAAAGGAGGAAAAGTGACAGGTTGTTTTAAAAGGGGCAAGAAAAAAAAGGGGGCCCTGGAAACTGAAAAACCAGATGGGTCAAGGGATGTCGGGGAAAAATTTTTTCCAAACCCCGGGGTTCAGGAATGGAATAGTCTAAAAAAATTGGGGGGGCCGGGGAAACCCTACATAGTTTTAAAAAACAAGGTATGAAAAAAGCTCATGGGGCAGGGGGGGAAAAGACCCAAGGTTTTGCAAAACGAAAAAAGGGGGGCCCCCGGGTGAGTCCCCCGACCCTGCAACCAACAAAATTGGGAAATACAATTGGTAGTACCACCCCGCTCATCATAGAGTTGTCAGGAAATGGAATATCCCGAAGTGACTGTGGGGGGGCAGGAACTATACCCAACAAGACGAGATTTGGTTAAAAATCATGGGCAGGGGGGGGGACCCGTTAAACGGTTGTGAAGGGCGGGGGGCCCGGAGCTAAGTCTCGCCCCGCAACCCAAAAGGGGGGAGTACACACAACACCCCAAAAAAAACGGGGAAAACAAAAAGATCCAAAAACAGGGATTCCAAGCCACGTCGGGGAGGTGGAAAAGGGTTCCCCGTGACCTCTAGACCACTCAGCTACAGATGCCAAAAACTGGCCAGTTTGGGTTTTACAACCTTTTCTTCCCCCCCCCGGGCCCCCAAATGGGCCACAAGCATAGGGGTTTAAGGTTTTTAATCTCCCCCGTGTGTTCTGACCTCACAACGGTTTTTTTATTTAAGGGAACAAGGGAGTAAAACAGAGACCCAGGGCAGCAACTACCTCCAGTGCTGGGGGAACAGGAACAGCAGGTTTTGGGCCCAACACCCCCGGTACCTGTTTTGATAAAAGGGGGTGACCAGGTGTAAGACTAACACCCAGGTACCTGTTCTGATGGGTGAACAGTGACAGCAGGTGTAAGGTACTAACACCCAGGTACCTACCTCAGGTGAACAGGACAGCAGGTGTAAGATGACAAACCCCAGGTCCCTACTTACCTGGTGAACAGTGACAACAGGTGGCCCCCCAACATCGCCCTAACATCTTTACCTAACACCTGTTCACCTGTTCTGAAGGTAGTGCCCTCAGAAATTCCCTTGATACTGGCCAGGAGCTCCTGATTCAAGGTGCCGGAGCTACCCCTCCTCCTCCTTGGAGCAAGCCTGATTAACCCTAAATACCCAGGTTAATTAGTGCAATAATATAATTAATGACGCTCCGTAAGAAGATAGTATACATGGGTATACAAGCTAGTATACATGGGTATATACGAGCTAGTATACATGGGTATATACAAGCTAGTATACATGGGTATATACGAGGTAGTATTCATAGGTATATAAAGCTAGTATACATGGGTATATACAAGCTAGTATACATGGGTATATACAAGCTAGTATACATGGGTATATACAAGCTAGTATACATGGGTATATATAGTTCCCCAAGTATATGCAGTGATAAATGTGTCTCTAAGGGTATATACATTGATATACGTGTCTCCAGGGTATATATCCAAGATGTGTGTATCTCTAAGGATATATACACCTAGAAGTGTGTATATCTCAGTATATATACTTTTTTTTACTGTGGTTATTTTGCATATATATATATATATATATATATATATATATTATATATATATATATATATATATATATATATATATATATATATATATATATATATATTTTAAACCCTTCAAGCCTGGACAGAGGGCAAGCAGGTGGTGTGGGACTACACATGTGCATCTACCTTGGCTGATACCTATCTCCAATACACCAGGGAGGAAGGAGGGCAGCTGCCCCTTCAGGGAGTCCAGAAGTCGAGAAAATATGGAGAACTTGCCCATCATTATATGTTTGTTCCCATAGGCTCAGAGACCCTTGGCTCATGGGGAAAGAGTACATCTACGTTCCTCAAGGAGCTGGGCAAAAGCTCAACAGGGTAACTAGGGATCCCAGGGCAGCTAGTTTTCTGTTCCAGCGACTCAACGCTGCTGTTCAGAGGGTAATGCATGCTGTATTCTGGGCACGCGCCCCAGCTCGGAAGAGTTGGATGAGATTTTCGCATTA
>WNWK01046373.1:0-14347 GCA_009830355.1 Cherax destructor
TTTTCTTGGTCTCTTTGAGGGGAAGGAAGATATATGACAGAAATAGAGATGATTTTGATTGGTTTGACAAGCAATTTTAAATTGACTCAAAGTAGCGAAAATGCGATTTTTACATGTTAAGAGTAAACAAATCACCCATGCGCCCTCACATCAACTGGTAGTTTATTCATGCACAAGTGCTCTAATTTTTATACCATTTTTGATACAGTTGTATACATAAAAAATCCTATTTTTTTGAAAAAAAATTCAAAATAAAACAAAAAAATTTAAGGGGGCCCGGGGAGAGGCAATAACAGAAAGATGTTTTTTAGTGCCAGGAATGTCTGCCTTGTTTATTCTGGCCCTATTTTAAATTGGCATCGTTTAAATTTGTGGTTGGAAATTATCATATTCTAAACCCCTTTTTAGGTAGTTGAAATTGGTAAAAGGCGGTTTTGTCTAACGATAAAAAAGGAGTTCTAAAATAGCTATGATTTTGTGGACGGGAAAATTTGGGAATTTGGGGAAAAATAGGGCTCAAAGTGGCGAAATGCGATGTGAAAACATCTTTGGAAATAACCCGGCAAATTCCGTAATTTTTCATTCAAATTTGATAATTTTGGCGCATTATGATGGAAAAATATTCTATTATTTCATAAAAAAAAATTAAATTTTTTTTTTTTTAAAAAATTTTCCCCCTGAAAATGTTTTGAAAGGCCTTGCCCCAAAGGGAAAAAAATAATTTTTGTGAATATTTTTTTTGGGGAACGGTTAATTGTATTTACATTATTTCTTTAAAAATAATGGTTCGACTTTCGCCAGTTAAATTAAGGCCTAGCTCCGGAAAAGGATTAGGCCAAAAAATTGGGGGTCCACTGTACCATTTCTTTTAAAATTTTGTTTTTAAATGTGGGGGAGGTGAGTAGTACTTTTTGAGGGAGCCCGGTCCCCCCCCTAAACAACTCTTAAAAGGTCCAAAAGATATATACGTTTTTTCCCCTGCCCCAAAGTATATTTATGTTTTATTTTTTCCTCCCCAAAATTTTGGATGATTGGCCGAATCCTGGTCAGCATAAATGGGTTAAAATTGGGGTGATATTAAAAAACTGGGACCATTAGCCGGGGGGCACCAGTTAAATTAGCGCCGTTGGCAAACACTGGGAAACCCAAGGTTCCGATGTCATGTCATTTAACACCCCCTTTTTAATGGAAAATGGGCAGGCTGGCAGGCCGCTGGCTGGCCACCTGGGGGGCCCCCTTTTGCCCCCAGCTTTTCCGCAGCTCTTCCGCTGGGACCTGATTGGCTGTACGTTTTCTGTTTATTTATCTGTCCTTTTCTTTTGTCTTTATCTCACAGGGAAAATCGAAATATAAATTTTCCTGGGGGTAAATTACCTAGGAAACTCAAAAAAAAGATAAATTTTTAATTCTTTGATCTCGAATACCATTTGGATGAGCTACCCCTCTGAGACAAGCAGACAAAAAGACACACAGACAACGAAGAAAGTTTGAGTAACAAATAAAAAGGGGAGTGTAACTCATAAAAGTCATCACTGTATTTACTGGACTGTAAGAAGAGATAAGACCACCCCCCCTCCTCAAAGTCACCGTCATCATTAGTGGAATCAGATGAGATAAGGCTTTTCATATATCTTGCATAATGCTTAGGGGGAAATTTTTATAATATTGATGATGATTATTATTATGCACTTTTTTTATTTTATTATTCACTATTATTATTATTATTTTATTATTATTATTATGGACTATCATTATTATTATTTAGCAATTTCAGTATCTAATATACTGTCAGAACACAGTTTGGGCTAGAATCACAAGAACTACTGTAAATTGTAATTATCAGAACATAAAAATTATATAAAATAATAAAAACGAGAAAAAAATGGTATATCGGCACGATTCTGCAAGCGGCAGGACCAATAGATCTTTGCAAAAATTGAAGGTGAATATGTAATTGTGTTCATTGTCATGATATATTACTGCTTAAATAATTTCTTGCCCTAAATTGTGGGTAATGGTGTTTGTGGATGATTGTGAAAGAGTGGATATGCATGGTGTGGCCCTACTGGGCTGAGGTGGATGGTTGTTGGTTGTCGGCAGAAGTGGATGGTAGAGGTTCTGGTACTAAAGTCGATGGTTGTATTGAATGTGCAAAAATGCTGTATTTTATTGCATATTTCGACGTTTTAAGCGGTTGGATTATACCCTCAGCTGTCAGAATTGCAGGGCCAGATCTCTCATGCAACCACAAAAAGATTTTCTACATTACATCTGGTAACCTGACGTTCGGTTCTGCTCAGTTCTGCTGCTCGTTTCCTCTTAATTTGGCATACTCCTGGTTCCTTGCCCTCCTTCATTTCTTTTTCACTGTATTCACTGACACACCTATCCTTATCTCATATCTCCTGTCTTGGGTCCCCTTATTCATCATAAACACCACGACGTGCTGTGTGGCAACACCATTAGTGTGTGTGTGTGTGTACTCACCTGTTTGTACTCACCTATTTGTGGTTGCAGGGTCGATTCATAGCTCCTGGCCCCACCTCTTCACTGATTGCTACTAGGTTCTCTCTCTCCCTGCTCCATGAGCTTTATCAAACCTCATCTTAAAACTATGTATGGTTCCTGCCTCCACTACGTCACTTTCTAGGCTATTCCACTTCCTGACAACTCTATGACTGAAGAAATACTTCCTAACATCCTTTGACTAATAGGAGTCTTCAACTTCCAATTGTGTCCCCTTGTTTCTGTGTCCTCTCCTGGAACATCTTGTCTCTTTCCACCTTATCTATTCCTTGCAGTATTTTATATGTCGTTATCATGTCTCTCTAACCCTCCTGTCCTCTAGTTTCGTCAGGCCGATTTCCCTTAACCTTTCTTAGTGGGACAATTCCCTTAACTCTGGGACTAGTCTTGTTGCAGAGCTAAGGGAGGGTGGCTTTGGGGTGTCTTTCAGGTGATGGGTGTATCTCTGGAAGCTATCTTTCAGGATTCTGGGGGTGGTCGCCGAAGGAGTTATGGTTTTATGGTGGGTATCCGGCTGCCCTCTCTTTTGTCCACCAAGGTGGTTCGGTAGATGTGAGGTTTCTATCCCAGATTGCTGGTTTACTAGCATGAAGGGTAGGAGTGACGTGTTTCATGCCACATCTGCATTACTTTCGGTGCTGGGGTCCTCGGGCGTGGGGGTTGGTTTACAGCCCTTTCATTCCTTCTAGGAGCTATCCCTCAGGTTTCCCCCTTTTTTATTCTTTTTCTTTTCTTTTTTTCTAAAAACAAAAAGAAAGAAGTGACATAACCATGGAGTCAGGTCCATGAAACAGCTCCCCCTGGGCCCCTTTCTGCTACCACACCTTGTTCATCCCTGCCTCATTTTTTACCACTCTTCAGACATTTCTCATGCCCTGTCCTCCTGCTGGTGCCGTTTCGTCACCCGCTCTGGTACCAGGGTTCTGCATGACTCCTTTGATACATCTGACCTCTGCACTTCTTTGACCATGCTTCCGTTTTCTCCCTCTCATTGGTGATATGGGATCACCTGCCCGTCCACGTTGGACCAACTCCGGTCCCACACCTAAACACCCAAGACCTGATGATACTCCTTTGCTTCCCTCTCATTCTGCCCAGAAAAGACCGGCCGAACTCCCTCCACTTACAAGCTGTTTCAAAATACACAATGGACCAAGTTCTTTACTCTGCGACCGACTTCTTCTCGACTATTTCCGATCCTAGTATTGCCAAGGCGCTCCATGCCATGTTGGTCGAGATATATCCTTTCATGCTCTCAAGAGTGGTGCACGCATCGTCTCTGTCCTTACAACCATAGATGCTTTTCCTGTAACTATTGAAAAACATCATTCTCTCAATTCTTGTAGTAGTACTGTCATTCTACCTCATACCATTGTCCAACAGAATTTCCAGACATGTGGTGATGACATTCTGGAACAGCTTGAGCCCAAGACCTCCCAATCCTTAAAGTAGACACTTATGTCCTCCCTCCCTCAGGCGGACGATACCCTTTTAAATGTAGCTCCTAACTTTTGACTGCCGTGAGCTTCCGTCCTCGGTTAATTGCGGGACACCATTTACAAGTTTGAAAGGTGATTCCTACACCACAACAGTGTAAAAATTGCTGGCGTTTTGGTATCCAGCGAAATAGCGGTCCATGGCGAATGCCAGTCTTGGAGCCGACGATCACCAATACGTCTTGTTCTCTACCTCCCTTTTGCCTTAATTTATTGTCATGAGAACCATCTTATTCACGCCGTTGCCAAGTTTACTTAAATGAGCGAAATCCATTGTCTCCGAAGTAGAAGGCTTTCCTTATACTAGCAGTTCTCATCTACGCCTCCAGGGAGACTTCCCCATATTTCTTATTCTCGAGTTACTAAACGACCCACCACCCTGGGGTCCCAACTTCCGCAGCCTCCTCTGTGTTACCCCTTCCCAGTCACACCTGTCTCTAATTCTTTGCTGTCCTGGACTAAAAGGTCCCTTCCTCGACACCTCATTCTATTCTTACCTCTTCCTCTTCTCACTCACAAGTTTCTGTGTCTATAAGACCTTGTACAACAACTCCTCTCCATCGCCCCTCTACTTTTCCAAGTCCAAAATATCCCCAGTGTTAAATCTCCTTGAACCCCTCCTTCCCTTCTTTTACTTGCACTTTTTCTTTCTTTCCAGTCTCTGTACCTGGTTCTTCATCTCTAACTGGCTCTGTTACGAGTGTGGAGGTTCATGCTACCTTCCTTCCCTGTCCCCTCCCAAGTTTCTTCCTCTTCTGCCCCCTCCCAGGTCCTTCCTCTCCTGTCCCCTCCCAGCTTCTTCTCAGTTCCCTCTACCCTTTCATTCCCCCTACTTTGGTACATTAAATCGTCGCCCCGATCTTTACTCACCCTCCTCCTTCCTTCTCCAATATCGTCCCACATACAATATTTTTGTCCTCTGAAACACTCAAGCTATTTCCGAATATATTGAGGAGACTAGACCATTGATGGACACTGATCCACCTTCTGTTCTTACTCTTCACTCTTCTCTGTCTACACAACTTCTTTCCTCACAGCGTCCCAATCCTTCACTGCTTGTGCATTTCCACTACCTCCATATGTGGACTTTTCTAACCCTTCTAGTCCGAAGATACCTCTACCTTCAGATTTCTTGTATCTTTCTCTTCGCAAATCATGGCTTATTTACAGTGGAATATCCGAGGCCTCAAAGGTAACTGGGGTGAGCTTCAGATGTTGCTCTCCCAGTTTCCCCTGTTTGTGTTTGTTTACAAGAACCCAAATTATGCTCTGCTGTTATCCATCCCATATCGGGCTATGTTTTATTATATTAATTGGATCCTTTTCCCAATGGAACTTTTAATGAAAGTGCACTTCTTAAATACCGGTATTCCATACCATCAGCTCTTTGTTCATACTTCGTTGCATTACACGCAACCCACATCCACTGAATAAGTGGTATACAATCTGTTCTTTGTATCTCTCTCCTTCTCAGGCATTATCTATCCCAGATGTTGCATTTCTTGTTTCTTTCTTACTGCCACCCCTTCTGTTACTTGGCGATTTTAATGCCCACCATTTCCTCTGGGAAGGTCTCACTGTGACTCCCACGGCATTCAGTTGGAGGCTTTTCTCGCTTCTCTCCCCCCGTTTGTGTTTTAAATACGAGTACTCCCACCCATTTTGATCCTCGTACTCATTCTCTCTCTTGCATCGATCTCTCGGTTTGCTCTTCCTCAACTGTACTAGACCTTACCTGGTCTGTCCTCTCGGACTTGCATGACAGTGATCATTTTCCAATCATCCTTACTTCTCCTTTGTATTCACCACCTCCTCGCAGCCCATGCTGGCAATTTGACCGAGCGAAGTGGGACCTTTACTTGCGTCAAACTGCTTTTATTGAAGATCCTTCTTCGTCTTCCATTGATGAGCTTTTACACCTCTTCTCTCGACCTCAGTTTTAACCGCAGCTTCACATTCTATACCCCAAACCTCGGGCATGCATTCTCAGAGGTGCATGCCTTGGTGGTCTCTAGTTTGTGCTAGGGTAGTACGTTTGAAATGCACTGCTTGGGGCAGGTACCGGTAAAATAGAACCACAGAGTGACTCCTTGATTTTAAGCAAAAGAGAGTGGTCACCCGCCGTGTTATCCATGACTAAACGCATTTGCTGGCGGGATTATGTTTCTACCATCACTTCGGCTTCCTCTCTTGAGTGCAGTCTGGAAAAAGTACGGAAACTGGTGGTAAATGCTTTATCGACCCGGCTCCTAGTCTTCGGGTTGCTGGTGTCGCTATAGCAAGCCCTCTTGACGTTGCCATCAAAATTGGTAATCATCTTGTCCATATCTCTCAGGGGGTCCATCTATGCCCCTCGTTTCTTTCCTCAATTCTGCCAGAGAGTTAGAGCCCTTAAACTTTTCTTCTATCAGAGAAGAATCTTATAATGTGCTTTTTACACTTCTGGAACTGGATGCAGCACTCTCCACTTGCCGATCATCGGCAGCTGGGCCTGACAGCTTTCATATTTGTATGCTACGGCATTTACATCAGTCAGCCCTT
The DNA here is from genome assembly GCA_009830355.1 of Cherax destructor. NCBI lineage: Eukaryota > Metazoa > Arthropoda > Malacostraca > Decapoda > Parastacidae > Cherax > Cherax destructor. The sequence continues at coordinate 6,564 of WNWK01046373.1, forward strand.
GCTGTCCTCTTACGATTCTTTAATTTTATTTGGTCGCAAGTTGTTCTTCTCCAGCTGTGGAAATCTGCCATTGTTCTTCCTTTCCGCAAAGCGGGTACTACAACATGATGCCTCCCATTATTGTCCCATTGCTCTTACCAGTGCAGTTTGCAAGGTGATGGAACGTCTGGTAAATAGACGTTTTATGTGGTATATAAAGACACACAATAGTCTCTCCACTAGTCAATATGGCTTTCGTAAAGGCCATTCTTCCATTGACCCCTTACTACGCTTGGATACGTTTGTCTGTAATGGCTTTGCTAATAACCACTCAGTTATCACCATCTTTTTTGACTTTGAGAAGGCATATGACACAACTTGGAGGTATAACATCTTGGTCCAGGCCCATTTCTTAGGTCTCTGAGGCAGTCTTCCATTTTCCCTTAAGAACATCTTAACTGAGACATTTCCATGTTTAGGTTAATAATATGCTTTCCCCGGACTTTGTTAAAGCTGAAGGTGTTCCCTAGGGATGTGTTCTGAGCACAACACTTTTTCTCCTTGCTATAAATGATCTGGCATCTATTTTTGCATCTAATATTTGGTCATCACTCTATGTTGATATCTTTGCTATAGCTTGTGAAGGCACTGAATGCCACCTCATTGCAGTTTCTCTCCAGCATGCGGTCAACCGTGTTTCCAAATGGGCCACCACTCATGGGTTTAAATTTTCTAGTACTAAAACTCACCAAATTACTTTCGCTAGGCGTTCTGTCGTCTTTAATCATCCATTGTACCAATATGGCTCGCGTATACCAGAACGTGATACGGTCAGTTTTCTCAGCCTTCGTTTGACCGTAGGTTATCCTGGAAACCTCACATTACCTCTCTGAAGACAACTTATCATAGCCGGCTGAACCTCCTTAAAAACCCTCGCTCATCTTTCATGGGGGGCTGACTACATTCAGCCCTAATTTTATCGAAACTCGATTATGGTAACCAGATATATTCAGGGGCCTCTCCTGCAACTCTTTCTAGCTTTAATCCCATCCATCACCAGGGATTACGTTTATGTCTCGGTGCTTTTTGCTCTTCACTGGTTGAGAGCCTTTATGCAGAGGCGAATATTCCATCCCTGACCGATCGCCGTCATGCTCATTGCCTTTGCTATTATGTTCGCTCTCATGACCTCCGCAATCCTTCCATATATAGGATAGTCACTGATGTTAGTAGATGTTCTATATGTGTTCGTCGCCCCTGTTTACTCCGTCCCTTTTCTCTTCACTTACATTCGCTCTTGTCTTCTCTTCAGTTACCATCTTTCTATGTTCATGTGGCATCTCACTTTTCCCTAGCCCCTTGGGAAGTTCTGACGAAATAATGAAAATGATAGCTATAGGAATGCAGTTAGAAGCCTGAATAGATCTATAACGCACTATGATAACATGAACGTAGATAAGTATGTTTATGGAGCAACTTGCAATGTGAACAGACTGACTGATGTTGTAGTGGCCAGGCTTAGGCTTGGCTACAAGTACTTCTGGCAGTTTGGGAGACACACAGATGATGATCAAACTAAATGCAAATTATGTGATCAGGCATATGGTCACTGTCTTGAACACTATGTGCTGAATTGTCCACTTATTGAGGAATATAGAGATAGACAGTATAATAACCTATGTGACATGTCAAGATATCTTATTCATGAAATAAGATACCAATTGTACTAAGCAAATTTCCTAAATTTGCTTGTAACAGATAAGTAAACTGTAGATATAAAGCCCATCTGTGCTCATGATAATGTGAGCACAGATGGGCATGTTTGTGGAGCAACTTGCAATGTGAACAGACTGACTGATGTTGTATTTTTTTTTTTTTTATTTATTTAAGAAACAGGTATATGTACATATTACATACATGGAAACGTTCTAAACATATGAACGCTTATAATTACCAACATAATTTACATATGCTAATCAACATAGAAACTCACCACATTATACTAGTTACGAATGCATGATCATCATATTCCTCATAACATCAAGGTGCCTCTATGAACAAAAAAAAGAAACACTAGTCAAAACTTACAAAAGCAATATGCCTCCCCCCCCCTCCCCTTAACCTTCCTAACATAAAACTCCCCTCTGAAATCTTTGAATAAACCAACTATATGTATACATAGCACACCCTACCCCCTAAATCTACACTAAATTGTACAATTAGAACTGTATATTACACGGTACCATTATTTCTATGCATCCTCTTGAATTCTGTCAAGTATGTAAATTATAAATATCACAATAATAACTAACGACTACGTTAACACAGATAATCCTAAACCAGGCAAATGTTCTCCACAAGATGAAACAATTAAACTTGGACTGTCTCTCACTGACATCGCAGTACACTGCGCACCACACCCTAACAGTATATAAAAAAAAAACATTAATATACTTAAATACACATATTACTTTCCTTTGCTGTTATTCTAATAATATTCCTTAATTCTAATCCTGACATTACACATTAAGAGACAGTCTGTCCCAACTACTGGACCACTACGACAAGGTCCTGGATGCTCTAGAAGATAAACAGAATGCAGATGTTATATACACAGATTTTGCAAAAGCCTTTGACAAGTGTGACCATGGTGTAATAGCACACAAAATGCGTGATAAAGGAATAACAGGAAAAGTTGGTAGATGGATTTATAATTTCCTAACACGTAGAACACAAAGAGTAGTAGTCAACAGAGTAAAGTCTGAGGCAGCTACTGTGAAAAGCTCTGTTCCACAAGGCACAGTACTTGCTCCCATCCTATTCCTCATCCTCATATCAGACATTGACAGGGATATAAGCCACAGTGCTGTGTCTTCCTTTGCAGATGACACCCGAATCTGTATGACAGTGTCCACCGTTGAAGACACTGCAAGACTCCAAGCAGACATAAACCAAATCTTTAAATGGGCTGCAGAAAACAATATGAAGTTCAATGATGAGAAATTTCAATTACTCAGATACGGAAAACGTGAAGAAATTAAAATCTCATCGGAGTACAAAACTAATTCCAACCACACAATAGAGCGAAAACTAATGTCAAAGACCTGGGAGTGATCATGTCAGAGGATCTCACCTTCAAGGACCATAACAATGTAGCAATTGCATCTGCTCGAAAAATGACAAGATGGATAATGAGAACCTTCAAAACCAGGGATGCCAAGCCCATGTTGACACTTACAGATCGCTTGTTCTATCTAGGCTGGAATATTGCTGCACACTAACTGCACCTTTCAAGGCGGGTGAAATTGCTGACCTTGAAAATGTGCAGAGAACCTTCACCGCACGCATAAGTGCGATAAACCACCTCAACTACTGGGAACGCTTGAAGTTCCTAAACCTGTACTCTCTAGAACGCAGGCAGGAGAGATACATTATTATATACACATGGAAAATTCTCGAGGGTTTAGTACCAAACTTGCACACAAAAATCACTCCGTACGAAAGCAAAGACTCGGCAGGCGATGAACATCCCCCAATGAAGAGCAGGGGTGCCACTAGCACGTTGAGGGACAACACAATAAGTGTGAGGGGCCCAAGATTGTTCAACTGCCTCCCAGCATACATCAGGGGGATTACCAACAAGCCCCTGGCTGTCTTCAAGCAGGCACTGGACAGGCACCTCAAGTCGGTACCTGATCAGCCGGGCTGTGGTTCGTACGTTGGACTGCGTGCGGCCAGCAGTAACAGCCTGGTTGATCAGGCTCTGGTCCAACAAGAGGCCTGGTCACAGACCGGGCCGCGGGGGCGTTGACCCCTGGAATTCTTTCCAGGTAGACTCCAGGTAAGAGCGTTCCAAACATATGAACGCTTATAATTATCAACATAAATTACATCTGCCAAACAACATAGCACCTCACCACATTACACTTGACACTAGAGCATAATCATAATGTTCCCATTACCTCAAGGTGCCTCTATGAACAATACAACTACTAGTCAAAACATGAAACTCCAAAAACCCTAGATAATACATAACTTTTTTTTTTTATATATATATATAATATTATAAAAACATATATATATATATATACAATGACATGTGCCAATGGATATCATTACATTCATGAACGACAACTTAATATACAATAATTAAATACTTCCCTAAATGTAAACAATCTAACAAAATTTTAATAATTATAAATAAACAGAACCAGGCCATTCTATCATAATACGTATAATAACAAGATGCAATTACACAAAGGTCAATTACAAATTAATTACAAATAAATTTACTCGACTCAATGTATAGGTGTACTTCCAAAATTTATATATTAATCATGTTCTTTTACTACCATTATCATTATCCTCGAGTCAAACCACCTCTAACATACCCCACTTGAGTCCCAAATCCTTCTAAAAAAACCACATCCAATCAATCATCATCCATGAGAAATCTTTATTAGTCTTTAAAAGTCATAGAACTCATCTATAAATTGTCACCCGTCACTCCTTCCCTCAAATCTATATCCAACCAAACCTCAAGCATTCCCTCGTTATCATCCACAACAAACCTCAAGCATTCCCTCGTTATCATTCACAACAAACCTCAAGCATTCCCTCGTTATCATCCACAACAAACCTCAAGCATTCCCACGTTATCATCCACAACAAAAGTTTCAACTGGAAGGAGAACAGCCCCGTTTCATCTACGCACATCAACTTAAGTCCACCAGCTGCCTAACTGTAAAATCCCTGTAACTACCAGGAAAACACCTACCCCACGCCATTCCATATATCAACCTATTCCTACACTTAGTTCTGTACATATTCGCCGCAATAGCATTCAGTCTCTCCCTTCCTGACATCCCCCTCATTCCCCACGATACATATACAAAATCTACCGCCAAATACAATAAAGCCCTCCTAACTTCCTTCTGCACTCCACCTATATCCATACCTATAAACCTCAAAGGGTGTATCCCTCCCCCTCCCATCATTCTAAGTAAATGTTTCATCCATTCCCTAATAATTCCCAATTGCTCACAAAAATAAACCCCATGATAAGCAGTATCTTCTTCCCCACACATTCCACAACAAGCATCCCTAGTTAATCCCATTTTATATAATACTGCCTTAGAGGCCAAAACCCCATGCAAAAAACGATACATAACTTCTCTCACCCTTGGCTTTATCTTCAGATCTTTTAACCCACCCCAGATACTTTTCCAATCATACACTGGAAAAGTAGCGATTCCCTCGACTACTTCCCTTACCTTCCCTGCTTTTTCCAAACGTCGGACTAGAATATTTCCCGGATTTCTGGCCACATAAAATTCTCAACATATCTTCACAATGTACCAAATCCTTACCACTCCACCATGCACGTAAATGTCTCATGACATCACCAACCCGTCTGCCCCTCACTCCCCCCGTTGCCAAAAAACAACTTTTGACATACATAGTCATAAGTCTCACCTCTAAGTTGATTAACCCCAATCCCCCATTACACACCTCTTTCATAACCAATTACTTACTCAGCCAATGTCTCCCATATCCCCAGACAAATCTCATAACGTTCCTCGCAAATGCCACAACATCCGCCCTTAAAATTGGGTAAATCCCAGCCACATACCATATTTTACTATATAATAGCGTGTTCACCGCTATTACTCGCTGATGTATGGTCCCATCACTCCTACTCCATCCACTCATTCTACTTAAAGTACCTTTTAAAACATTCTTTGCATTAACTAGTCTTGCCTCTCCAAAATTAACTTTAAACACAATTCCACAAACCTTTAAACTATCAACTACTTTCCAACCACACCTATAACCCCCTATACCTCCACCTCCCCACGTTCCAATCTCAAGCAATTTTGATTTATCCTTATTAATGCTTAAACCTGTCGCCATGCCAAATACAGTGGTACCCCGGTTTACGATGGTCCCCAAACTCACCCTTTTATGTAAGTTTATTTTTTTAAATGCTTTTGTAAGTGTAATTTTGGGGGTCTAAAAGGACTAGTCTATTTTACAACATTTCTTAAGGAGATAAATTCGTTTGGTAATGGCACTTGAACAGCATTCTGGAATGAAAAAATATCGTAAACCGGGGTACCACTGTATTCCCAAACACTCATTCACTCGTGTTAACGCTGCCTCATTCGTAACCAAAACAGTTGTATCATCTACATATCCAACTATCCCTGCATCACCATCCATACCTTCCTTAAGATGCCTCACACCATGTCTAACTAAACAATACAACGGATTCTGTAGACAAGCAAAAAGAATTTGCGACAAGGGGCACCCCTGTCGCAGTCCCTTCCCCATGCATACGGCTCCACTAATCATTCCATTTATTTGCACTCTCACTCTAGCATCTCTATACAATGATTCCGCCCATCCCACTATTTCATCTCCAAAACCTTGCTTCCTCATAATTTTCCATAACATTTCCCGATCTACACTATCATACGCCGCCTTCCAATCTACAGCCAAAACACATCCCCCCCTCGCATTCATCAATAAATTTTCGAATACTCATCAAACCTTTTGTAACACTTCTCCCCGGAATACCATATTGTCCTTTCTCTATCACCCTCTCTAACACACTTTTTATCCTATTCCCCAATACCTTAGCAAACAATTTATAATCCGCACACATCATCGACAATGCTCTATAAATCCTAAGAGTATCATGCAGACCAGATTTTCGTATCAACACTACCACTCCCGTTCTTTGCGACTCTCCCATGCATTCAGTCTCTTTCATCTCATTCAACAACCTCACTACACATTCCTTTAATGCATCCCAATTTGCAACATAAAAGTCACTCGGCAAGCCATCCACCCCAGGCGACTTACGCAGACTCATGTTATTCAGAGCAACCCACACCTCATCCTCACTTATAACACCTTCCATCTCCATCCTATCCTCTTTATTCAATATTGTTTCTACACTACTCAAAATCTGTTCACTCACAGTTTTAACACTCATCCTAGTTCCACTCAGATCTTTCCTAAAATATTCCCCGTACCATGCACTCGCATATAAATTCATGGCATCAGTTGGGACGCATAAGTGTCCCTTCTGATACCGCCCATTATCTCATGCACCTCCAATTTATTTATCAACATGTTTTGTCTACTTTTCCTATATTTTCATAATAAAACATAAAGGGGTTTATCCCCCCCAAACCTCCCCCTATGCCTCCTTTCAAATCGCATCAAAACGTTCATTATGAATCATCTGCAATCTATCTTTAATATTTCTCATTTCCCCTACTTGCCTATCCGTTCTTCCATAACAACACTCAGCCAATTGTCCTTCCAAATCTTCTGGAACCCATACTTCCCTTCGCTCTTCTCTACCTTTCATCCTATAATATTTTTGAATAGCTGGCCGCTACATTCACCCAGCGAGTGGTGGACGAGTACTAAGACAGGAAGATGGTTGTCAACATGGGTGTGGAGGTTTGCCTGAGGGGTGTGTCTGCTACCTACAGGTGGGTTAAGGTACATAATGTGCCGTTCGAAACGTGTCAGAGGATATTCGAGATGCTTTTAAGGATTATGGAGTTATACACAGTAACTTGGAAGACGTGCACAAGGGGCCTTATGCTGGGTTATTGGAGGGTACTTATTCCCTTAAAATGAGCTTACGGGGGCCAATACCTCGTATGTAATGATGGAATGTTTTCGTACGCGGTATATGTGCATTTCCAGGGTCAAGTAAAACATGCAGACTTTTGTGGCCAGCCAGGACATTTTTCGGCTGATTGTGTGGGGCGGGGAATGTTGGG
>WNWK01046374.1:0-14347 GCA_009830355.1 Cherax destructor
TTCAGTCTCTTCATTAACTGCGTCATTAACTTCTCTTTTATTACACTTTACTTTCATTTTGATTCATCATCCACAAAATCAAAGATTTACTTTGTTTCTTGGGTAATAAAAACATAACCAGGAAAAATTTGGGGTTGTTTATGGCATCCCAGTAGTTGAATCAGATCTAGTAAAATCCTGTAAGACAGTTTGGAGGTGTGGGGATCCCTTTAAAGTCCTCAGGAAAATCGTCAAAAATTTAATATTGTAATTCTGCTAATTTGAGCCTAATTTCAAGTTACTTCCAGTCTAAAACTAACCAAAATTATCACTGTTACAGTAGTATGTCTTCTATTCTATCAAATACCAAGAAACAGTCAATAAGTCCATAAAGCCATCCTAGAAAACACCTTGAAGTCGCTATTTTAAACCAAACCTAGGGTCATAGATTTGTTTTTCTTATCAAGCACTACGTTAAGCAGGATTTTTTTTATACTGTGCATACTTAATGCACAGACTCAATCCCTCATGTGTAGGCCAAAATTTACTGCTCACAGCTTATCTGAAGGAGCCGTGTTCAAAACATAGATCTATGCAAGCGGTCATTTTGTCAGTAACGTAGATCTACATAGAAAACAGTGAAAAGGTCAAGGGAAGTGCCTTGACACCAGTGAAGGCTCCTGATCCAGAGATTTGGAGCTGTTCTCCCTTTTCTTGGAACGAACATGACTGCCCTCTGTTACTCAATGGTATTGCACTCAACATTAAATAAAATACAAAACTGCCCAATGAGGTCACTACATTCATAAATCCACAGATCTTCATCTCTCACTGGTGTTGAATGTGTCTAATGTCTGTCGTGTATATGACTTAGTTTATGCAAAAGATTATCGTGTATACAGTAAAACCAGTCTTCTAGTTACAAGTGTTCAGCATCCCTCAGATTACATAGGTATTGGTAGTTACAATATAAACTGAGTGCAAGGAGAGCCACTGATATGCCATGGCATTAGGAGCAGCTTAATCTAGTGACTTATAGACTATGTACATAATATTAGAAAATTTATTGAGTTTATTCTAGTTAAATTTTTTTCAAATTACATTATGATGATTTTATACTGTTAAAATTATTATATGATGATATTAATTGTAACAAGTGTTTAGAGAATGGTAATATGAAATTGGATTATCTTAAGAAAATAACATGAGCATTTTTGACAGTAACTTATAGTATGAGTATTTAGTTTTGGTAGGTAGGGGTAACATAATAATAACATATTAATAAAAATTGAATTTATCTTATAGGAAAGTAATATTGAGCATTTTGAAAGTAGTTTATGGTATGATTATTTAGTTTGGGTGAGTAGGTGGTTTTTGAGTAGTCTTAAATGATTTTCAGACAAGGTTATCTTAATATTTACTGGTAATGAATTCCAGATTCTGGGCCCCTTATGTGCATAGAATTTTTACATAGGTTGATATGGACTCGGTATATCAAAAAGTGATCTGTGTCTTGTGTTGTGGTCATGGGTCCTATTAAAGTTGAGAGAGAATTTTGACGGAGGGTTTATATTAGAGTGTAAAGTTTTATATATTAGTAGGCACAAGAATAAGTATGAATGTTCTTTACGGTGAGTAGTTTTAGGCTTCTGAATATTGGTGGAGTATGCTGCCTAGAGTGGAATTTGTTATCATTCTGACTGTAGCCTTTCTTAGGTTATGAGTGGTCTAAGGTGATTTAATGTTGTTGATCCCCATGCACAGATTCCATAAGGTGAGATATGGGTAGATGAGTGAGTGATATAGTGCAAGGAGGCTGATTGAGGCACATAGTAGCGTATCTTTGATAATATGCCTACTGTCTTTGAGATTTTCTTGGAAATTTGTTGTGTGTGTGTTTTGGAATTTAAGGCTACTGTCAGGTGGATTCCTAGGAATTTTCCTCTGTGAGTCTTGTGATGGGTGTACCATTAATGTTATGTTAAGTGGAACATTTGTGACTTTGCTTCCAAACTGTAGAAGTAGGTCTTGTCAGTATTGAGAGTAAGCTTGTAGTCGTAATCCATGTTGATATTTTCTGTAATTCGGCATTAACAGTATTGGCCAGTATGACTGGATTTGGGTGAAAGACATATGTGTGTCATCTGCAAATAAAATGGGTTTAGTAGTTGTGATGCATTCAGAGCCATTTATGTAAATGAGGAATAGGAGTGGCCCCAGGACACTTTCTTGAGGGACTCCGACTGTAATTTGTTGTGTGGAAGAGTTCGCTCCATTTGTGTACACGTATTGGCTTCTGTTGCCAATACGTGCTTATATATTAACTCAACATGTTATGAAAATGATTTCCACAAAACATTCAAATCAAGTGGAGAGAATTTAACTTTTGTGAACAAAGGTGAAACATTTGCTGATACTGAAGTTAATTAAATATGCCTCTTAGCAGTCGATGTAAAATTTCACCATATCACTACTACTATTAACCACCTACAGTATTACAACTGCTACTTGTATTGTTTGTACCGGCTTTACAAAGCTCCTGGAGAGCCTAATGCACTCCGAATTTTACTTAATCTTCAAGGATTCTTTTTTTCACCAATTGTGAATCCACAAAGGTGGCAATAAAGCAACTGCAAAGAATTACGGACAGATAGCACTAACCTCCCACACAATAAAAATCTTTGAAAGGTTTCTAAGAAGCAAGATCACCAACAACTTGCATACCAAACAGTTGCACAATCCAGGGCAACATGGGTTAAGAGCAGGTCACTCTTGCCTCTCACACCTACTGGAGCACTTTGACATGGTCTCTGATGCACTGGAGGACAAACAAAATGCAGATGTATTATATACAAACTTTGTGAAAGAATTCGAATAGTGCAATTATTGTGTAAGAGCACATAAAATGCATGATAAAGGAATAACAGGAAAAGTTGGTAGGTGGATCTGTAACTTCCTTACCTATAGAACATAAAAAGTAATAGTAAACAGAGTAAACTCACAGGAAACTACAGTGAAAAGCTCTGTTCCACAAGGTACAGTGGTCACTCCCATTCTATTCCTCATTCTCGTATCTGACAAACAGGGATGTAAGCCACGCCACTGTGTCTTCCTTTGCTGACGTTACCAGAATTTTCATGAGAGTGTCATCCATTGAGGACACTGCAAATGTTCAAGTGGACATACACTAATTCTTCAAATGGGCCTCAGAAAATAATAGGAAGTTCAATCAGGACAAATTTCAATAATTCTGCTATTAAAAACTCGGGAAATGAAAACTGAATAGGAGTATAAAAGAAATTCTAACACACAATATAACGAAAAACTAATGAGAAGAGCTTGGGAGTGATAATATCGGAGAATCTTATTTTCATGGATCACAACATTATGATGGATAATAAGAACCATGTTGCCTCCCTGCTTCGGTCGGGGGTGGACGTGCTGTACACTGGTCTGCCGCCTGGTGACACTCTTTCGAATTGGTTGCAAACTCTGTCATGGAGTGTTGTCCCGTGTTCTAACACAGTGTGTTTTGCATGGTCCGGCGTCAACCCAAACCCGGGGTTTCCTCGGTTCCCCTACTTTTTTGCATGATTGTGGCTTAGATTTTTTTTAAAAGGGGGCTAACAATTCAACCGGTTTTTTTCGTCAAACTCCCGGTTTATAAGCCGTTGATCAGCACCAGGACAAGGTGTACCCGGCCTCGCGATCAAGGGTTGAAAAAACTATCGGACATATACTTTTATCAAGGTAAAAATCCCCCTTTTGGGCGGATGTAGGAATTAGTGGTGTTTTCAGCAGTAGGGTGACCCCCCACGGAAAAGCAGGGAAGTGGGTTGGGCCCATTTTGGGCCCCTCTATAAGGGGGGACTTTTTCCCCTGAAAAGGGCTTAAAACCCCGAAAAATCATATGTGGTGATGTCTGACTTCAGGAACCTTTTTCCCCGTGCTCCGGGGGCAAAAAAGGACCCGCCTATGTGGGCCTAAAACCCACGTTCTGCAGACTGGGGGGAGAGTGATACCTGCAGGACGGGCCCCCCGCGGGCCGGCTGGTCAGGGGCCAGGGGGGACCTGGTAAAACCTGGGGTTTTAAAGGGGGGCGTTTGGGGGGGAAATAGTTGGGGGGGCAGGGGGTTTTTTTGCATTTCCCCGGGGGCCTGGGCTAAGGGGGAGTGTTGTGGATAACACGGTGTTGTGTCATGGGACCTCTGGAGGGGTGTTGGGGGGCAATGGAGGACCCTCTTCCAGTGTTCCGGGGAAGGCAGTGTCGATGTGGTGGAAGCAGTTAAATGGTGGGCCCGGTGGTAGAGGCCTCAGTTGGGGCACATCGGCGGTGGTTTTTTAAATGAAATAGTGTCGGCAGGGTGCATCAGTCAGATGGCCGGGAAGGAAGTGGGGGGGGAACCCAAAAGGGGGCCCGGGCCCCAAAGTCCTGGGGCGCGTTCTTCGGGGCCAGGCCGGGGTTTTGGGGGTTTTGGGGGGGGTTGGGAAAGTTTAGAGTTTTTTCAGGACCCCAAAAGGGAAACGGGGGTAAGGGCAAGTCAGGGCCACCCCCCCCTGGCCCGAAAGGGCAAACCTTTGCCTTGCTTCCCCAGTGTCTAACAAAAATGTTAATGGTATGAAAAAGGATGTTAAACGTTCTTGGGTGGTTCCCTTTGCGTTTTGGCGTACGGTGGCCCTTTATCCAGGAAAATTTTAGGTGTGGAAGGGATTTGAGGTAAAGGGTTTTGGGTTTTTCAGGGTTTGGGGGGGCTCAAGGGGGGGGGGGGTTGCGTTTGGAGTCAAGCCCTTTTCAACTAATGCTTGGGAGGAATGTGAAATTGGGGGTTAAAATTTTGGGAAAGGGTTGTGGGGGGGGGTCAGGGTATTTTTTTGGTGTCTATATGCCAGCAGGCAGTCACAAAAAAAAAGGGGGGGCTTTTTGGGGGCTTTGATAAAACCCCCCTTTCCCGTGGGTGGTGGTGTGGGGGCGATTATAACTGTTTATAAGGAAGGGGGACGTAGACCTGGGGGGGGGTGGGAGTTGGTGGCGGCATAAAGGGGGGAAATCCGTGTTTAAAAAGGAAAAAGTTATGGGACATACAGATGAGGGGGGTTTGGGCGTCCCATGGCTGGATAGATGATCTGTTGGGGTGATGGCCGTCAAAACGGTTTGGGGAGTCACTGTGGCAAACGTGGCGGGGAAAAGAATTTTAAAAAGTCGGGGCAGGGGGGGGGAAGTTATGGCGGGGAAAATGGTAAGGGGGTCGAGGCAGTGGATATTTGGGATAAAGGTTTTTTGCAATATATGAGTGTGTGGATGTGGGGTTGGGAAAAAGAAACCCCCTTTTGGGGGGAACAGAGCAGTTGGGGAGGGGGGGAGGCAGGGGAGGTGTTTTGGAGGAGGAAGTGGGGGGTGGAGGGGGGGAGTTCCCCAGGAATAGATGGAAAAACAAATAAATTTTTATGGGAAGAATTGGGATGGGAGGGACTGTCTAGTGCGCTTGATAATTTAGAAGTCCGAGGGGGGGGGAAGGAGAAAGTAGTATTGGGGTTTTTTTTACCCCGGGAAGGGAGGGGGGGTTTCTCTGAGTAATTATAGGCCTAAAATTTTAAATAAATTTGGGGACTATAAAATATTCCCAAAATACGGGGAAATAGAATAAAGAAAGTTTGGGAAGGTGATTGCGGAGGGCAAGGGGAACCCGGTTTTGGGAGTGTTAAATGGTCTTGGGGGGTTAAAGATTATTTTCCCGGGGAAAGGGGGGTTTTTTGGGTTTGGGGGAAGGGTGCATATGATAGTGGGAAAGGGACGTGTGTATGACATAATAAAAAAGGCGGGGGTTTTGGGGGGAAGAAATTGTAAGGTTGAGAGGTTGTAGGGGGCTTTTCAGAGCCCCAGGTGAATGGTGGGGGTTTTGGTTCCAATGGGTGGGGGTCGGGGGGGTTTCCCCCTTTTAAAATTTGCATGTTAAGGGGTTTACAGAAATGGGGTGGGGGGTGGATGAAGTTGTTTGGGCAAAAGCCCCAGGGGCATCCGTAGGGATTGGACGACATATGGTACTTGGGGTTGGGAGGGGGGCCTGGTAAATGTTCGTGTGTTTTGTGGAGCAACGGGGATGAGAAAAACGATAGTAAAAAAAAAATTTTGGGGTAGGTAGGGGGAGGGACGTTGGGGAGGGTTATTTTTTGGGGGTTGAGGTTTGGGGGGGGAATTTATAAAGGGGTCGGTTTGGGAAAATTGAATTTCGTAGGGGATACAGGGCACGGACCTCGGGGGGTTTGGGGGACGAAGGAAGTTACTTTGAGACAGAGGTAATAAAGTGAATAGTATGGTTTAAAATAATGTGGTAGTAGCTGCCTATTCCCTTTTAAGGCTGGCGGGAGGTTGGGGCAATGGTTTTGAGGGGGTTTTGGGGGAAGGGCTTGGGGGTAATTTTTGGGGCAACAGTGTAAAATTTGGGGGTTTGGGTTAAATTTTGGGTTAAAAAGTAGACTGTTTGCTTGGCCTCCGTTGTCTATCGGAGGGTGGAGGGGGGAGGTCAGGGGAAAAAGGGAGTGGGGGGGCCCGGGAGAGAGTGAATGGTGGTGACGGGGCTCTGATATGGTGGACATATTAAAATTTTTTATGGTGGTAAGACACCCGGGCATCTCGGGGTAGGTGGATTTTGGGGGAATCTCACCCAGGTGATAGAAGGGGTCGAATCCTAGTTGGTTGGGTGAATGGGGGGAAAAAAAAGGGGTTAAACGGGTCTAGGGATCGGGAGTTCATGTTTTGGTTTTACATGAAGGGGCAAAGGCTTCTTTAGTGGGTGGGTTTGGTGAGGATGGTGGTTGGGGGTGTGGGAAAGGGGTACACACTGAAAATTTTTTGAAAACGGGGGCCCAAACGGGAGGGGCCGGGGGGGGGTTGCCTAGGGGGGGGGGGATCTCGTTTTTTAGGGCAAGTTTTTGACCTCAGGGGACTTAATGCTCAGGCGAAGGGCTCATGTATTATCTAATGAAAATTTTTATGTGGTTATGGAGACTTAGGGGTTTGGGAAAGGGGGGAAAGGGGGAAAGCTCTTTTCCATCTTAGGGGGAAAACAAAAAAACGGAGTGTATGGGAAACAAAATTATTTTAAAAAAAAATTTTTTTGGGGTTTTGGATTGGGATCTATTGGGGGGACGGAGTTGGGAGGGTTGGACTGATACGTATTGGGTGGTCGGGTGACAAACTTTTATAAGGGGTTTTTTTTTTGTATTTGCTGGTGTAGGGAAAGGGGGGGGGGTTTGTTGGGGTTGGGGTTTTTTAAAGGGGGGAGTATTGGGGTGACATCGGGGACCCTCTGTGGGGTCAGGGGTTTTTCGGGGGGTTTTTGGGGATAGGGTTGATTTATCGAGGCTGTATGTTGTGGTTTCTTTTTTTTGGTTACCTTTAAATTCTGGGGTTTTTTTTTTCTGAAGGGTTTGGTTTGGCTGGGGGGGGAGGGGGAAAGGGGTTTTTTCAGTCACCGTATTAAAAGATAGTCTTAAGGGGTTTGGGTTGTAATGAACCGTAGACTATGGCAAAAATTTTTGTGGGGTTTTTTTTTTCTATGTCAAAGTTTTTTTTTGAGTTATAATCCTTATTTTGACATTTGCTTTGGTTTTGGGGTTACTTTTTTTTTGGGAAAAAAGGGGTTTTTGACTTAGTTGTTGATGCAAATTCGTTGGATTCATATCCGGATCATTTCTCATCATGATTATTTGTTCGGTTTTCGGATTCATGATTGGTGTATCAAAGTCATGGTTTTTTGGGAAAAAATTGGAAAATTTTTATGTATGTTCTCTAATAAATATACCCCAAAAGTGATGTACGAAAAACCCTTTTATTTCGGGTTTATGTTTCAAATAAAATATTTTAAAAAAAAAAAAAAAAAAAAAAAAAAATTTTGTTATGTTATAAATTTGTTTCCCGCTTAAAAATTTTAAATTTTGTTAAAACTGATTGTGATGTTAAGTTGGTTTTGGTTTAATTGTCTTGGCAGGGAGTGTCTTGTGTCTTTTTGGATAATTATGTCCCTTAAGGAAATTATTAAAATCTCAAAAAAAATACGATTTTGTTCCTTTAAAAAATGTTTTTTTAATTTTTATTTCAGCATGTCATTGTACGACATTGGGGGGTTTTTAAGACATGGCATGTTGTCGCTTTCCTATGCATTTATTTTCAGGGGTTAAAAAATTTTTTTTTTCCCAATTTAATAATAAAGTTTTATTTAATTTTTTTTCATACCTTATTTTTTATATAAGCTTTGTTTCAGACCTGGATGGCTCTTTTAAAAAATTTTTTTTAAAATTTTCTAAATAAAAAAAAAAAAAAAAAAAAAAATTTTTAAAAAATTTCCCCTTGGAATTTTAGTATTGTTTTTGTTCTATTATACATTTGAGAAGGGGTTTTTTGGGTGGGGGCCCCTACACCGCAGTGTTTTTAAATAATGGGATTGGGGTTTTTTTTGTTTTTTTTCCATTTAACCTGCTTTTCTTAAATTTTTTGTAGTTTGCCGAGGCGATTGTATTTTATATTTAATTATTTATGTTTTTTATCATGAAATGGGTAGGGTTTTTTTAGGTCCATGTTAGTATGTTTATATTTTGTTAACTGATTGCCTTCATTTGGTTTTTTGGGTATTATTTTTTTTTTTTGAAAATTTTTAGTCCTGGAAGTCCTTCCTATTTGAGAGTATGTTGTCAAATTTTCCCTTGTTGGGAAAAAATTTTCATTTTTTTTTTCGGGCCCCCTGTTGATTTGGCGCATTGAAAAATATTCATGTTTAAATTTTTTTGGATTTGTGTTATTATATGTTTTTGTCCTCTTAAATAAAATAAAAAAAAAAAAAAAATTTAAAAATGGGTTAAAACCCCAAGATGTTTCCCCAAATCACTTGATCTGTCTAGGCTAATACTGCTGAATTAAAGGGTTTTTGAGCAAGCGAAAGGTTGAGAATATTCAAAAATTTACTGCAAATATAAAAAAAAAAAAACCTTTTTTTCTTCAGATATTTGATGTCTCTTGACCTGTACTCCGTGGAAAGCAGGAAAAAAGATACATCATAACAAAACCTAAAATCCGGGGTTTGCCCCAAATTTCCTTTGGAAATTTCCCCCCAAAAAATAAGACTCGGCAGGGGGGACAAAAAAACAGGGTATTACACTAAGATAACACAATAAGTGTCCCAGCATAAAGGGGTATTACCAATGGCCCCCCAGTGCTTCAAGATTGGGTGAAAAGATCCTAAAGTCAGTACCTGACCAGCTGGTCGTGGTTGAAAAAAATTCAGTTCCCGGGAATATCCGCGGGGTTATCAGGCTCGTCCACCATGAGGATAGTATGGACGAGACCGTAGATGTGTTAAACCCGGAAAACCCCCAGATATAAGATTATGAATTTAGGAGGGGTTTTGGGATTATTTTAAAAAAAAAGCGCTAAACCGACAAGGGTCATCCAGCGCGCGGGAGAAAAAAAGGCTGAGGTTATAAACGTAGGTGGGGAATGAATCAGAGGTGGGGGAGAAAAGGAGTGGAAGGGCGCAAGGGCTATTTCCAAATTTTTTTAGAAACAGTTCTGATAAAATCAAAAAATGATCGTAAGACAAAGGCAAGGGGGTCTCACGATAAGAAGATAAATAAAGTGGTAGGGCGGGGCATTTTTGGGGAAATCCCGGGTCCTGGAAACTTTCAACCCCCAAAAATGAAAACCAAAGAGGGACCCGAAAACCTAAAAGGGGGGAAAGGGGGTGTTCTGGACCCCCTGGGAAGGTGAGTTTGGACACGTTGATGTGCAGGGAAAGAAAAGCGGATGTGGGCGGGCAACGTGCAAACCCGTTTCCCATAAGGGATTCCTTTTAGATTATTTTATCATCGCCCCCTCTTGGGCCCTTGGACCCCGGGGGTCGGGCCCTGCCCAAACAAATTTCCCTATTAAACCCTTTTTGGTTTTGATATCACCACCTTCCTACTCAGGAAGGCCTCCCAGCTCCCCCTTAAAAAGGGGGCCCCCCAGAAAACCCGGGGTTTTTTTGCTAACCTGGTCAACCATAGTTGAAACAAGGACTAATGGATGAGGGAATCTGAAAATCACAAATGTCAAGGAGACATATCTTAATTTTGGGGAAAATGCTATGAGGATGGCATACAACCGGGTAAAAAAACTTGGATCAACAAATGTCCTCGGAAAAAAAAAAAAACCCCCCCCAAACCCAAACCGTCAGAAATTTAGAAAAATGTATAAACAGCAATGGCATGAGGCAACTGTGTGATCAAAAAAAGAGCGGAAGCAGTGGGGGGTAGAAAGTTTCACGGCAGTAGGGGGAACAGACACCGGAATCTCCCAAGGGGAAGGGAAAAAAAGGGAAAAAAATGAACATAGGGGAAAATGGGGGGACCTATAAGAAAAAAACGGTGGGTAAGCAGTGGACAAAAATAATGGGCTTTACAATTCTGAGACCAACCTATAAAAAAAATGGAACACGAAGGTCATGAACCGGACAAAGTAAAAAAAAGGGGAAAGAGCATTACCATAATCCCCTAAGGAAAAACATTCCTTCGCATAAAACTTTCAACGGGGGAATCCAACTTAGAAAAAAATGGAAAGAAAGTCATAATAGACTTAACCTCCTAATCCAAAGGCAAAATAGGGGGTTTCAAACCCGGGAAAGTCCCCGGGACGAAGAGAAGGGCCCAAAACTTGACCGTATCACATTCTGGGTCCCTTTTGCCAAAATCAATGGAAATCTGGGACAAAGGACGTCTAGTGAAGGAAATAAAATGGGTTTTCGTAAGTTTAAATCCATGAGAAGGGGCCCCAAGGGAAACCCAGTAAACCCCCCCTGAAGGACTACCAGCGACAGTCAGCGCCTGTGTGTATCAAAATCGCCACATAAAGTGACGACCAAATATGTGAGGAAAAAACGGAAAAAGGGTCATTTATAGCCCAAGAAAAAGGGTGTTGGAAAAACCCTTGTGGACACCTCGCCTAAAAAAAGTCAGGAAAGTGGGCGCCATCCGGACAGGAAAGTTTGGGGGTATTCCCAATTTGCCCAAAAATTGCCACGGGGGCTACGAGGCGGTGGGGAATACGTAGTGAAGTGAAAAGGGGGGAAATGCCCATGCTTAAATCTGGGAGAACAGCCCAAAACGTAATCAAGTGCAATTGACAGGGGCAGATAGTGATAAATGAAAACAGATGATGAATGATAAAAGGGGGGACCCCTATTTAAAATAGGAAGAGGATGAAACGAAGTCCTCCAACTGATCCCCCGAGAGTCACAGTGGAACCCTCCCCGTGATGGGAATGAAAATCCCAACAAGATGGGCAGTGGTAGAGATCAAGAAACAATACCCAGATACAGAATGCATGGGAAGGAGAGATATAGGGGGCAAACTGTATCCCATCTTCAAAAAATGGGGCCCGTATAATGCAGAGAAAAAAAAGACCCCCACAAAAATTCACTCTCATTAAATGTTTAACGGGGAAAGGGTCGAAAATAACCCCGCACATAACCCAAAACAGGAAATAATGGCTAAACAATTTAGGGTTCTTTAACCCAAAATACTGGGGAAAACTGGAGAGAATCCCGGGCTGTCCCTGATTCCCCCCGGGGCCCACAATATTCAATTGTAAATATGTCATTATTCAAAAAAAGGGGATGTCAACAATAAGAAAGGAAAAAACTTGGGAATTGGGGTAGTAAGTCTTTTGGGGGGCCGGAAAATGTAAGAAGGAGGAATAAAAAGTGGGGAAAAGGGTGCAAGGGCTGAAAAAAAAGAAAGGGAGGGAGGGGTCATGTCCATCATTTTTTATCTCCACAGTATATGGAGATGCATCAAATTCCAGCAGATAAGGAAGATGCTGATACCATGACTTCAGAGACTTTTTAGGTAGAGCAAGTAGAGATCAGGAGACTATGGAGGGAACCAAAGAGGTCTGAGAGGAAAGGGAGTATGAACAGGAAGATGTGCTGCAGGGACAGAAGAGTCCAAATAGAACAGGTGAGGGGAAGGAGGTTGGAAGGTAACTGGGGGGAAAAGGGGGGGAAAAAGGGGACCACACAAGGGGGGGAAACCCCCACCTCCGTGTGAGTTAAAAGGGGGTTAGAATAGGCACTGGGCAAAAAAAAATGTTGGGAAATTGTAAGTACTGGAGGAAGGGGAAAGACTTGGGGGTTTTGAGACAGGTTCAGCTTCTCAAGTGATAGGTGCAAAAAAATGCAGGGGGGGCCCGCACACTGAGAAATGAGGGAGAAGTAGAGGTAGGAGTAGGTAAATGGGGTTTCAGAGGGTCCCAAAAAATTGAATGGGGGGGGCCCCGGGGAAACAGACACCGGGGACTTAGGCGGGGGCCACCAAAGGTTGGAGGCTTCCTTAATCCGAAGGGATATGTACAAAATTCCCTGAAGACTGAACCGAGAGACAGCCATGATGAAGGCCTTCGCCTTTTAAAAACAACAAATTTCTCGTTTATTAAAAAAACCCGACATTGGGGGGGAAAGGGGGTAAGGTTCATTTAAAAGAGACAAGGGGAGAAGACTGCAAGATGTATCAGTATGATTCGGGACCGCAGACCCACTTTTCCACAGATCTGCAGTATTTAGTGGGTGCCAAAACCCGAATTTCACATGGGGGAGTTTACCCTTTTTAAAAACCCTAGGCAATTCCCCAAAAAAACAGAGGATGGGAGTTCACAGCAGTAAAGGTTTAAGGGGGGATGTTACTGGGAAAGCACTTTTGTGTGGGGTGGTGTGTGGTGTGTGTGGTGTGTGTGGGGTGTGTGTGGTGGGGTGTGTGTGTGGTGTATGGTGCTCTGGTGGTCGGGGCGCCCCCCCGGGGCCCGGGGGTTTGATTAGCCAGGGTAGAAACATTGGGCGTGTTTCTTTCCCTTTTTTGTTCCCATCAATAAAAGGGTACCGGGGGTTTGTCGACTGGGTGGGTCGCATCCGGGACACTGACGTAATTTGCCCGAAATGCCGTAAAACGGGGTTTTTAAAAGTCTGTATACCATGTACATGCTTGTGTAAAATAAAATTTTTATTATTATTATTATTATTTGTGTGGGAGGGTTTTTGGGGTGTGTGGTGTATTTTGTGGTGTATTTTGGTGTATGTGTGGGGATGTTTTTGGGGCATGTGTTGTTTTTTGTGGCAGGGGCAGTAGCCAGTTGCTGGGGATTTATGTTAGTTCTATTTAGTCCGCCATCCCTTCTAATTCTCCCCCTTAATTCACATCATCTGCGAACAGGGACACTTCTGAGTCTATCCCTTTTCCTCATTCATTACATATACCAAAAATACACTGGCCTAGGGACCCTGTAACCGCCGTCACAGGCGCCTACTGTAAAATTTTCCCCCATAACACGTTGTTGCCCCCTTTTTCAGGTATTCTCTGATTCATTGCAGTGCCCTTCCTGTTATCTTTTTATCCACTCCTTCTGCCGTGAAAACTTTCGAACTCCTCCCTTTAAAAAAAAACCCCCACTCTCTCTCGTGTCTTACTTCTTTTCCTTTTTATAAAAAACCAAAAGGTTTTTTACACAGGCCTTTTCCCGAATCCCGGTTGTCGATAATCTTGTTCCGTTCCCCTGTTCCCCTCTCTAAATATAGTTTAAACCTGTTTCTTCTCCTTTCTTAAAAATGGGGAAACATTTTGTTTCCATCCTTTGGTAGTTTTTTTTTTATTTTATTTAAAAAAAACATACATAACTTTAAGTACCTATATGATACAATTTAGCATCTTTACATATCATGTTATTTAAAAAACCTTATAGTTCTACATACAATCGACATGATATCATTTAACATTGATAATTCAGCACATAGTGAAATATAAAAAGCAGCAACTACAAATTTCCTTTCCATTCTTCCCTTTCCCAAAAAATATTAGTTGTGTTGATGGAAAAATTTTAGTAAATGTTATACTAATAGTCGTGATACCCCACAGTCTATTGCAATTTTACCCCCCTGAATCTGCCCAAACATTACTATCCTTACAAATAATCACCACTTATTGGGCCCCGCCTAATACAACAATTTTTTTCCCTTTTGGGTATTAAAATTCACCCCAATTTCTCTTCATCAGGCCCCCAATTACTTAAATAAGTAATAAACACAAGACACACTTCCAAAACATTAAACACCCAAAGCCTCCCCATATAAAAGGGTCTAGGTCTTTACACCACCTACCCTTTTTATACAAAAAATATATTCTCCCAAAATTAAATTTATAAAGAAAAAAAAAATTGCTTTTGTCCATCTTTAGATTTTGCTCATTTCATTGAATATAAAATATATACAATTTTAAATAAATGCGTATACAAGGGTGAAATCACCCGTTCTTTTTCATTCTAGTTATCTCGTAAGTAGTATTTCTTAAAAAT
>WNWK01046375.1:0-14346 GCA_009830355.1 Cherax destructor
GAAAAAAAAATATTATTATTATTATTATTATTAAAGGTAAGGGATGGGGTATAAAACGATTTAAAAAAAAAAAATTGGATATCACTTGGAGGGGATTATAAAAGAAATTTTTCAGATATTTGGGAGTTGGGCACGTGGTTTTTGAAGGATGGGGTTTAAACCCAAGTTATGAAGGAAAAAAGGGAGTGGTTTAACCCGGGGAAAAAATTTATGGGGGAAGGAAGGGAAAAATATGGTACCAACACTCTTATATGGGTGTGAAGCATGGGTTGCAAATGCTGCAGGAGGAGGGCTGGAGGCAGTGGAGATGTCCTGTTTAAGGGCAATGTGTGGTGTAAATATTATGCAGAAAATTGGAATGGGGAAATTAGGAGAAGGTGTGGAGTTACTAAAGTATTTGTCAGAGGGTAAGAGGGTGTTGGGTGGTTTGGTCATTTAGAAGAATGGATCAAAGTAGAATGACTTGGAGGTATAAATCTGTAGGGGAAGGAAGGGGGGTAGGGTCGTCCTAAAAGGTTGGAGGGAGGGTAAAGGAGGTTTTGTGGGCGAGGGCTTGGACTTCCAGCAAGCATGTGTGAGCGTGTTAGATAGGAGTGAATGGAGACGAATGGTTTTGGGACATGACGATCTGTTGGAGTGTGGGCAGGGTAACATTTTGTGAAGGGATTCAGGAAACCAGTTAATTGATTTAGTTGGAATTGAGTCCTGAAAATGGGAAGCACATGCCTGCACTTTAAGGAGGGGTCTGGGATGGTGACAGCTGGGGACTATTCTCAGCTGTCGTATCTGACGCCTCTGCAAAGACAGTGATTATGTATGAGTGTGGTGAAAGTGTTGAATGATGATGAAAGTATTTTCTTTTGGGGGATTTTCTTTCTTTTTGGGTCACCCTGCCTCGGTGGGAGACTGCCGACTTGTTGAAAAAAAAAAAACATTTACTTACCTTTATTGAAGATTGTTTATGGCATATGGAAGATAGGGAGGAGGAGTGAGGGAGGTTGGGGTTATTGTTTGGAAGGGGAATCCCCCTCCAAAAGGACTTCAGGTATCAAAGCCCTATCTGGGGTTACTTCTCTTCTTTGTCTTTTAATCCCACTAGGACCAGCTTGAGAGTCACTGGACACTAACAAAATAACTGTCCACAGTCCTCTGTTTCTGGCGCCTCTTTAACATGTTCCTGAAGTAGGACATTGTTTGGTCAGTGAACACGCTGCTGTTATGGCTTGTTTGAGCTTGCTCAGGGTGGTATTTTTCAACAAAACTTTGCAACCTATTCCACATTGTACACATCTCCTTAATCTCTGAAGAAGGCACCTTCTTCAGTCCTCTTCCTCCTCCTCCTCCCGTGAATCAATAGCCTCAAATCTGGTCTTATGCTCTTCCATTTCCAGCTGTTGCAGCTCTTCAGTTGTTAGCTCTACCCTGTGGCCCTGCACTAACTCTTCCATGTCCTCGCCACTCACCTCCAACCCCAGGGACTTGCCCAATTCCACAATAGAGTCCACAACAGGCACAGGGTCAGGGTCAGCCTCAAACCCTTCAAAATCCCTCTGTTGGACACAACCTGGCCACAATGGTCTCCAAGCAGAGTTCAACGTCCTTGAAGTCACTCCCTCCCAAGCCTTACCTATAAGGCCTATGCACCTGTAGATATTGAAGTGATACTTCCAGAACTCTCTAAGGGTCAATTCAGTGTCCGAGGTCATTTCAAAGCACTTTTCAAACACTGCTTTTGTGTAGAGTTTTTTGAAGTTACAGATGACCTGCTGGTCCATGGGCTGAATGAGAGGAGTGGTGTTAGGAGGCAAGAACTTCAGTTTTATAAATCTGAAGTCTTCACACAGTAGGTCTTCCATGTTTTGAGGATGTGAAGGAGCATTGTCCAGTAACAGGAGGCACTTTTTGTCCAAACCCTTTTCCTGTAGATATTTTTTCACACTGGGGCCAAACACTTCATGGATCCACTCACTGAAAAGTTGATTTGTGACCCATGCATTCTGACTAGATCTCCACAAGACACACAATCTATTTTTGACGACATTGTGTTTCTTGAACACTGGGATTTTCTGAGTGATACACTAGTAAAGGCTTCAATTTAAAATCCCCACTAGCATTACTACACATCATGAGAGTTAGCCTGTCTTTCATAGGCTTGTGTCCTGGCAGTGCCTTTTCCTCCTGAGTAATGTAGGTCCTGTTGGGCATTTTCTTCCAAAACAGGCCTGTTTCGTCATAATTGAACACTTGTTCAGGTTTCAATTTTTCAGTCTTTATGTAGTCCTGAAACTCGTTTATGAATTTTTCAGCTGCACATTTGTCTGAACTGGCAGCCTCACCATGCCTTACCACATTATGTATGCCACTACGATTTTTAAATCTCTCAAACCAGCCTTTGCTAGCTTTAAATTCACTACCATTACAATCAACACTGGTTTCAGGCATTTTCTTTGCAAGATCGGCATGCAACTTCCTTGCCTTTTCACAAATGATTGACTCCGACACACTATCACCCGCCAACTCTTTATCCTTGATCCACACCAGTAACAACTTCTCAATCTCTTCGATTATTTGTGGTCTATTTTTGGCTCGCACAGTAACACCTTTTGCAATATCAGCTTCCTTAATTTGTTCCTTCTTAAGCAGGATAGAAGTTGCCATACATCCTGGCAAGCTCACACATTCGCACACCACTCTCGTATTTTTGTATTATTTCCTTCTTCGTGTCTACGGTGTTTCTCACTTTCTTCATACCAGGGGTACCACTAGGAACGTTCTTGGGACCCATGGTAGCTTATTTCACAGTCGCACTTAATGAACAAACTTCAAAAAATTATAATTAAGTGTGAAATGTCTGGAGGAGCGTGCAGGGTATTGTTCTCTCGAGTGTAAACAACGCGGGACTGGCTCTCCACACCTGCGCGGTGAGGCACCCAAGCGCCTGGGCGGACAGGTCATGGACGCATTCATTCGACTCGCGATATTTTGTTCGCATGACGATACCGATTTTCTTGTTCTAATGACGATTTGTTCGCATGCCGAGCCGTTCGAATAGTTTTTATTTAGTTTTGGGTGAGTAGGTGGTTTTTAAGAAGAGTCTTGAATTGGTGTACAGACAGGGTTCCTTTGGTATTCACTGGTAATGAATTCCAAATTTTTGGGCCCTTTATGTGCATAGAGTTTTTACATATGTGAGATGGACACGAGGAACATCAAAGAGTGATCCGTGTCTTGTGTTATGGTCATGTGTCCTGTTAAGGTTGGTAAGGAGAAGTTTGAGTGGAGGGCTTAAATTTGAGTGTAGTGTTCTATGTATGCATAGTAGGCACAATAATAAGTATGGATGTTCTTTATGGTGACTAAGTTTAGACTTTTGAATATTAGTGGAGTATTCTGTCTGGAGTGGGAATTTATCATCATTCTGATGGCAGCCTTTTGCTGGGTTATTAGTGGTCTTACATAATTTATTGTTGTTGAGCCCCATGCACAAATTCCATAGGTAAGATAGGGGTAAATGATAAGATAAGATAATTATAAGATAAGATAAATGAAAAGATAAGGTAATCAGTCCCTCAGCCTAGAAGTTAGTGAAGAGTCTGAAGCTCAGGCATGAAGATTGTTGCTTATATACTGACGTCAGGTGATGAACATGTAGGAGACAAAGACATTGTCACTGGTAGGTGGGATTCCCCAGTGTAAGTGGATCATACCTGAGTGACAGGCCAGTAGTAGTTAAGAAAGTTGTGGAGATGTCAGAGATGTACTGAACTTCTTAATAGCTCTCATTCCTATAATCTTCACTTTTCTAATCTGAGGTCATGGGGGAGATGATCCCAGGAACCATTAACATGTGTATACTGGTTTGATTATCACAGATAATAAACAGCTATTATCTTCCTTGCATTAGGAAATAATGTGTTGAAAGAATTAAGGCTATCCTCAGCAGACATACTTGAGTAAATAAGAAGGAAAATACATGTAAAAATTAAAGTGCACCAGGGAAGAGGCCATGACAGATTGGGAAATCAATCATTTTTGAAAGGTAAAGACAATGGAGTACTGTATATCATAATGGCATTGCAGTGAGCACTGTATATATTCACAAAAAAATGTAATGGGGATAAAAATGGTGGAGTATGTTTTTTTTTTACTTCCCTTATGATAGTCCTTCCATGGGGACCAAAGACAGCCAGTTTACAACTTGGAGAGAGTAACTTTTATGTTTTTTTCTATGTAAAGTATTGTGCTTCATATTGTGACAGTTTTACTCTTATTTAAATTACTATGTGTTCTTATTCTTTATTGCTTTGGAATCTGCAGAGGACGTAGAGGAACAAACTGTAGATGATGAAGGGGAAGAAGAAAATAATTGGATGTATGAACAGGTACTACCAGAGGAAAACATTGTAACAGCTGGACACAAGTATGGCTTTGCTAACAACACCACAGGAGTCTTCACTGCTCTCCAGGTTAGATCTGGTTTACCCTGAGTAAATAGGTCTTTCTTAAACTGTCTCATCAGTTACCTAATTTCTAACATATGCATGGACTTCTCACAAAAAATTTCTACTAAAATAAATATATTTTTCTCCCATGTTTAAATTCTGCAATCTCTTCAAGAGCTTGTTGTGTCCATACTGCTGAACAAATGCCATTTTTTTCCACTTATAAATGCATATAAATGCCAGATAACAAGTTTACACTAACATATATTAAGTTAGCAATAGAACTAGGCATTAAAAACAATAAAAAGTAAAATACACACACAGTACACCCATTATTTACCTTAAAATATTTGTAGTCTTAATGTAGGGTGAGAGGTGAGTTTTATTTGTAGGTAGTCAGGTTTGGGAGGTATGGTAGCCAGTCAGGTCAACCCACCCCACCCACACATAATATACTACGACATTTAATTAAAGTGCCCTAGAGCGATAAAAGGCATATTCTGTACAGTACATTCATTAATTACCTTAAAATATTTGTAATCTTAATGTAAGATGAGAGGTGAGTTTTATTTGTAGAAAGTCAGGTTTGGGAAGTATGGTAGCCAGCCAGGGCAGCCCTCCCTGCCCCACCCCACCCACACGTAATGTAAACAAACCAGGCGAACGCGTCTGGTTTTCGTCACTTTACATTGTGTACAAGTTGTCTCCATGTTGATACAGTAGAATAAATAAAGAGAAACACTCCCATTCTCATGTAACACCATTTTTAGAAGAAATGACGCTCTGAGTGAAGGCATACGAAAGGAATAATTTTCTAGTTACCCCCAGTAATATTAGTGTACACATTTTCTCTGATTTTGGACTACAAGTCGCCTGGCTACCTCAAGTCCTACGAGTCGCCTGCTACCACAAGTCCTACAAGTAGTCTGGCTACCACATCTCATATTTATGTTAATTTATTCTACTGTGGGGTGTATTTATCGTGTGTATATGTTACGTAGCGTGTTTATTGTATAATTTTGAAAAAAATATAGATGGATTAATGGAAATATCTATATTAACATAATATACGACATGTAGTGTTTATGCTCAAACTCAGCATTTAAAATATACAGTGGACCCCCGGATTTCGGCATTAATTCATTCCGGAATGCTGTTCAAGTGCCGTTACTGAACGAATTTGTTCCCATAAGGAATAATGTAAATTAGATTAGTCCTTTTAGACCCCCAAAAATACACTTACAAAATCACTTACATAATTGTTTGAGTTTGGAGCAGTACGAAAACCGGGGTACCACTGTACGTATTTTAAAATATGTTAAAAGATGTCTTTTTCAGAGCGAGTTGAAAGGTGTGGTTGATGTTACTGACCCAGACAACAAGTCTGTGTCTGTGAGAAGAGAGGAAAGAATAACACAAGAACTGACATTATTTGATGAAGATCACTACTTGGCTGACTACTTTGAAGTTGACACAGCTCAGCAATGTGTCGAGTTCATCCCTGAATTCTATAGCATTACTAGTGATGAAGGTGAGACATCGAAATTATGAAGAAGAAATTGGCTGAAGCTTTATTTAACAGAAGGGTGGGAGGATATACATAAATGGCTGCCTTTTTTCAGTTTGAGTAAGAAATTTATCTGTAGCTAAAGAATCTGTGAAGAAAAATAACACTTCATATAAATGTACAGTGGACCTCCAAGTTTTGGTCATAATTCATTCCAGAAGGCTGCTCAAGTGCCATTACCGAACGAATTTGTTCCCATAAGGAATAATATAGAATAGGTTAGTCCGTTTCAGACCCCCAAAAATACACTTACAAAATCACTTACAATATTACACTTACATAATTGTTTGAGTTTTGAGGTGGTCGAAACTCGGTGGTCCACTGTATTTTTTCTTTTTGGGGATTTTCTTTCTTCTTTTCTTTTCTTTTTGGGTCACCCTGCCTCGGTGGGAGGCGGCCGACTTGTTGAAAAAAAAAAAAATGTTTTCCAGAGTAGCAAAGAGAATTTGTGAATATGACAGTTTTTTTTTTTTTACCCTTTCAGGGTCGTGACCCGTGCTCTCAAACTTACTCTCTGGGTCGCAAAAATTAAAAAAAAAAAAGTTAATTTTTCTTATGAAATGGTAGATAATCTTTTTCTGAAAGTAATAAAACAAAAAGTACAAAATTTGATGGAATTTTCCTGCGTCAGTGATATATATGCATTGGCAATTTTGTCCACTTTGATTCTGATTTTAGGCCAATTTCGTTGTTACAGTTGACCAAATTCATAGCTATTTCGCTAGTATGTCTTCTATTCTATTGACTGAGTACAAGAAACTGCCCATTTAACTATTTAAACTACCCAGTAAAGTGAAATTGGTAATTTGGCCAATTTCACACAAAATTCAAGAAATGCCAATTTCAAAATAGGGTCTAGAATAAACAGTGCAGACATTCCTGTCACTAAAATAACATTTTCTCTGTTCATTTTTATTTTTTATTCACACAAAAATTAGAAGATTTACTGTTATGCAGACTACTACATTATTGCAATAATTGTATAAATAATGTCAGTGCATTCCTAAATAATAATAATAATAATAATATTAGTATTAATTTTATTTCAGCATGATACATGTTTGTACAAAGGAATACATATAACAATTGAGTGTACATGCCAAAAGCCCCTTTATATGCAGAGCATTTCGGGCAAAGTTAAAACTTCTTTCTTTCAACACGTCGGCCGTTTCCCACCAAGGCGGGGTGGCCCAAAAGGAAAAACGAAAGTTTCTCCTTTTACAATTAGTAATATACACAGAAGAAGGGGTTACTAGCCCCTTGCTCCCGAAAGTTAAAACTAACTTAAGATTAATAAGGCAATAACAGTGCAGTAATTGTACATATGGTCATTAGGTGAGTTACAATAATAATAATATAATAATAATATTTTTATTTCAATGCATGATACAAGTGTACATTGTTACTGGTAGTAACAATTATAAAACTGTAATGCAAGGAGAGCCACTGGCATGCCATGGCATTAGGGGCAGCTTATTCTAATGACTTATTCACTAAAGACTTAATGCTAGAGAAATTGATTGAGTTTATTCTAGTTCTGTATTATTTAATATTTCAATCTGATTATACATACAATAAAAAGACAATACAAGAGAAATTGGTTGAGTTTAGTCTAATTGTATATTTTAATTCAAATTACAATATGTTGATGCTATACTAGTATAATAACAATACTAGAAAATTTATTGAGTTTCTTCTAGTTATATATTTTATTTCAAATTAACAAAATGATGATACTATAATATTTTAAATGACAATATTATGATATGATATTGCAACAAGTGTTAAGGAGGATGACATATAAAATTGAGATTATCTTAAGTAAAATAACATTGGGTTTGAAAGTTTGTTACAGTATGAGTATTTAGTATAGTGTGAGTAGGTGATTTTTGAGAAGAGTCTTGAATTGATTTTCGGACAAGGTTAACTTAATATTTACTGGTAATGAATTCCAGATTCTGGGGCCCTTTATGTGCATAGAATTTTTACATTGGTTAGTATGGACTCGGGGTATGTCAAATAGTGATCTGTGTCTTGTGTCATGGTCGTGGGACCTATTAAAGTTGTTGAGGAGAATTTTGAGCGGAGGATTGATATTAGCATGTAGAGTTTTATGTATGTAGATGGCACATGAATAGGTGTGAATATTTTTTACGGTGAATACAAGAAAATTGAATATTCTATTAGTTCATGCTATACAGTGGACCCTCGGTTTTCGTACAGCTCCCAACTCGAACAATTATGCAAGTGTATTTTTGTAAGTGCTTTTGTAAGTGTATTTTTGGGGGTCTGAAACGACTAATCTAATTTACATTCGTTCTTATGGAAGCAAATTCGTTCGGTAACGGCACTCGAACAGCATTCTGAAAAGAATTATAGACGAAAACGAGGGTCCACTGGTTTTAATAAGTTTGGTAGAGAAGAATTACAGTTTTGATTATTAACCTAAGGTGGACACAATGGAATGATTAACCCTTTAACTGTCGAGACCCCTGATCCTGAACTCACTCTATGTGTTGAAGAATTTAAAAAAAAAAATTATTTTTTCTTATGAAATGATAGAGAATCTTTTCCCGATGGTAATGACACAAAAGTACGAAATTTTATGGAAAACTTACTGAATTACGCTCTCGCAAAGTTAGCAGTCTTGTTGATATATACACATCGGCTATTTCACCCACTTTGAGCCCTATTTTTGGCCAATTCCATTGTTACAGTCGACCAAACTCATAGCTATTTCTTTAGAACTCCATTTGTTTTATCGATTAAGTACAAGAAACTGCCCATTTACCGATTTCAACTAACCAATAAAGTGGTCAGAAATTGGCAATTTGGCCAATTTCAGAAGATGCCAATTTCAAAATAGTTTAAAGAATAAACAATGCAGACATTCCTGGCACAAAAATAACATTTTCTCTGTTCATTAGTCACGTTTCCCGGCCCCTCTTATATTACTCTTGCTTTCCGTTTTGAATTTTTATTCACACAAAAATAGAAGATTTACTGTTATGCAGACTACTGCATTATTATATAATTGTATAAATAATGTCAACCCATTTGTGACTGCGTATTAGACTGGCCAGTTGGACACGTATTGGACAGTGATGTCATTTGTTTACTCTTGAGCATTGGCAAAAATCAAACATTTCCGCTACTTTGAGCTCAATTTCAAGGTACGTTTCTTCGTGAAACCAATCAAAGTCATCTCTATTTCTGTTATATATCTTGAATTCTATCAAATGAGATCAAGAAAACTAGAATACAACCATAAATACCATACAATAATACACCTCAAAGTCGGCATTTTAATCCAAAAACACGGTCAGATTTTTTTTTCTCATGCACTGCATGCTGCAGGATTTTTTTATACTGCGCACACTGATCACGCAGACCCATTCTCTCACATGTAGGTCTACCAGCTTTCTCCTGCTAGATTTGAAGCCGCTAGAATTTTGGGGTATTAATACGTCACCAACATTGACTTGTAAGACATATCTATACAGCACCAACAGTGAAAGGGTTAATATTTGAGAGAATTACAGATATGGAGAGAATTACAGATATCTGAGTGACCCGTACGCACACAAAGCCGCCTCCCACACCCATTCTGAGGCAGTGTCGTGTTGTTTCTCGGTGAGTGAACATATCCTGCGAGGTCATACGAAACATTTCATAATTCAGTGGACCCTCGCTATTCGAACATTCTTCATTCGAGAATGCTGTTCAAGTGCTGTTACCAAACAAATTTATTCCCATAAGGAATTATGTAAATTAGATTAGTCCATTTCAGACCCCCAAAAATAAACTTATAAAAGCACTTACAATAATAAACTTACATAAAAGGGCGAGTTTGGAGTGTTCGAATAGTGAGGGTCCACTGTAGTCTATTGTTTTTGGCACTTGTTTATTGGGTGTGACTGCTAAATAAGCCACCATGGGCCCAAAGAAAGCTCCTATTGCCAGTCCTTTGGTAAAGAATATGAGGAACACCATAGAATTAAAGAAAGAAATCGTCGCAAAGTACCAAAGTGGAGGAGGAAGAGACAGGGAAGAATGTGCCGCCTTCAGTGATTCAGTGATTCTACGATATGTATGATACTAAAGCAGCAGGAGTCGATAAAGGCTATAGCGCCAGCCAGCAATAAAGTGTAGCATTAACAGTGTAGCAAGTAAGTTAAGTGATTAAGTGATAGAAAAAGGATGACACGAAACTAACTCCTCCAATCTTGTTGGAGGTACATATATAGGGCCACTGACAATATACGCCTCCCTAAACCTCTGCCAGCACCCTAAACCAATGCCAGCATCTCCTCCAAGGTACAGTAACTGTAAATATTTCTTATTTATGAAGTGTAAATATTTAGGTAGTAGGTTGGTAGTCAGCAACCACCCAGGGAGGTACTACCGTCCTGCCAAGTGAGTGTAAAACGAAAGCCTGTATTTGTTTTACATGATGGTAGGATTGCTGGTGTCTTTTTTTTTTTTCTGTCTCATAAACATGCAAGATTTCAGGTACGTCTTGCTACTTCTACTTACATTTAGGTCACGCTACGCAAACATGTACACGTTTATGTATACACACTCATCTGAGTTTTCTTTGATTTTATCTTAATAGTTCTTGTTTTTATTGCTTTTCCTTTCATATCCATGGGGAAGTGGAATAAGAATCTTTCCTCCGTAAGCCATGCGTGTTGTAAAAGTCAACTAAAATGCCGGGAACAGTGGGCTAGTAACCCCTTTTCCTGTATAGCTTATTAAAAAGAAAAAGAAGAAAACCGTCAAAGTGGGATGTTTGAATGTGCGTGGATGTTGTGCGAATGATAAGAAAGAGATGATTGTAGATGTTATGAATGAAAAGAAGCTGGATGTCCTGGCTTTAAGTGAGACAAAGCTGAAGGGGGTAGGAGAGTTTCAGTGGGGAGAAATAAATGGGGTTAGGTCAGGGGTTTCAAATAGAGTTAGAGCTAAAGAAGGAGTGGCAATAATGTTGAATAATCAGTTATGGCAGGTAAAGAGGGAGTATAAATGTATAAATTCAAGGATTATGTGGAGTAAAATAAAGGTTAGATGTGAAAAGTGGGTTATAGTAAGTGTTTATGCACCTGGAGAAGAGAGAAGTGTAGAGGAGAGAGAGAGATTTTGGGAAATGTTGAGTGAGTGCATGGGGAGTTTTGAACCAAATGAGAGAGTACTTGTGGTTGGGGATCTTAATGCTAAATTGGGTAAAAATGTTGTGGAGGGAGTAGTAGGTTAATTTGGGGTGCCAGGGGTAAATGTAAATGGGGAACCATTAATTGAGCTATGTGTAGAAAGAGGTTTGGTAATAAGTAATACATATTTTATGAAAAAGAGGATAAATAAATATACAAGGTATGATATAGCACGTAAAGAAAGTAGTTTGTTGGATTATGTATTGGTGATAAAAGGTTGATGGGTAGGCTTCAGGATGTACATGTTTATAGAGGGGCAACGGATATATCGGATCATTATTTGGTTGTAGCTACAGTTAGAGTAAAAGGTAGATGGGACAAAAAGAAAATGGCAACAGCAAGTAAGAGAGAGGTAAAAGTGTATAAACTAAGGGAGGAGGAAGTTAGGGTGAGATATAAGCAACTATTGGCAGAAAGGTGGGCTAGTGCAAGTATAAGTAGTGGGGGGGTTGAAGAGAGTTGGGATAGTTTTAAAAATGCAGTATTAGAATGTGGGGCAGAAGTTTGTGGCTATAGGAGGGTGAGTGCAGGAGGAAAGAGGAGTGAGTGGTGGAATGAAGAAGTAAAGGGTGTGATAAAAGAGAAAAAGGTAGCTTATGAGAGGTTTTTACAAAACAGAAGTGTAAATAGAAGAGCAGAGTATATGGAGAGTAAAAGAAAGGTGAAGAGAGTGGTGAGAGAGTGCAAAAGAAGAGCGGATGAAAGAATGGGAGAGGCTCTGTCAAGAAATTTTGCTGAAAACAAGAAAAAATTTTGGAGTGAGATAAACAAGGTAAGAAAGCCTAGGGAACAAATGGATTTGTCAGTTAAAAACAGAGTAGGGAGTTAGTAGATGGGGAGCTGGAGGTATTGGGTAGATGGCGGAATATTTTGAGGAACTTTTAAATGTCGATGAAAAAGGGAGGCGGTAATTTCATGTACTGGCCAGGGAGGTACAACATCGTTTAGGAGTGAAGAAGAGCAGGATGTGAGTGGGGGGGAGGTGCGTGAGGCATTACGTAGAATGAAAGGGGTAAAGCAGCTGGAACTGACGGGATCATGACAGAAATGTTAAAAGCAGGGGGATATAGTGCTGGAGTGGTTGGTTTTATTTTTATTAACACATCGGCCGATTCCCACCAAGGCAGGGTGGCCCGAAAAGAAAAACTTTCATCATCATTCACTCCATCACTGTCTTGCCAGAAGGGTGCTTTACACTACAGTTATAAAACTGCAACATTTACACCCTCCTTCAGAGTGCCGGCACTGTACTTCCCATCTCCAGAACTCAAGTCCGGCCTGCCGGTTTCCTGAATCCCTTCATAAATGTTACTTTGCTCACACTCCAACAGCACGTCAAGTTTTAAAAAACCATATGCCTCCATTCACTCTATCAAATACGCTCACACATGCTTGCTGGAAATCCAAGCCCTCGCACACAAAACTTCCTTTACCCTCCCTCCAACCTTTCCTAGGCCGACCCTACCCCGCCTTCCCTCCACTACAGATTTATACACTCTCGAAGTCACTCTGTCTCGTTCCATTCTCTCTACATGTCCAAACCACCTCAACAACCCCTCCTCAGCTCTCTGGACAATCGTTTGGTAATCCCGCACCTCCTCCTAATTTCCAAACTCCGAATTCTCTGCATTATATTCACACCACACATTGACCTCAGACATGACATCTCCACTGCCTCCAGCCTTCCTCGTTGCAACATTCATTACCCATGCTTCACACCCATATAAGAGCGTTGGTATAACTATACTCTCATACATTCCCTCTTTACTTCCATGGACAAGGTTCTTTGTCTCCACAGACTCAAGTGCTCCACTCACCCTTTTCCCTCATCAATTCTATGATTCACCTCATCCTTCATAGACCCATCTGCCGACATGTCCACTCCCAAATATCTGAATACATTCACCTCCTCCATACTCTCTCCCTCCAATCTGATATCCAATCTTTCGTCACCTATTTTTTGTTATCCTCATCACCTTACTCTTTCCTATATTCACTTTCAATTTTCTTCTTTACACACCCTACCAAATTCATCCACCAACCTCTGCAGCTTCTTTCAGAATCTCCCAAAAGCACAGTGTCATCAGCAAAAAGCAACTGTGACAACTCCCACTTTGTATTTGCTTCTTTATCTTTTAGCCCAACACCTCTTGCCAAGACCCTGCATTCACTTCTCTTACAACCCCATCTATAAATATATTGAACAACACGGTGACATCACACATCCTTGTCTAAGGCCCACTTTTACTGGGAAATAGTCCCTTCCCTCCTACACACTCTAACCTGAGCCTCACTATCCTCATAAAAACTCTTCACTGCTTTCAGTAACCTTCCTCCTATTCCATACACCTGCAACATCTGCCACATTGCCCCCTATCTACCCTATCATACGCCTTTTCCAAATCCATAAATGCCACAAAACATCTTTACCCTTATCCAAATACTGTTCACCTATATGTTTCACTGTAAACACTTGGTCTACACACCCCTACCTTTCCTAAAGCCCCTTGTTCATCTGCTATCCTGCTTTCTGTTTTACTCTTAATTCTTTCAATAATAACTCTACCATACACTTTACCAGGTACACTCAACAGACTTATTCCCCTATAAGTAAAAGAGAGGTGAAGGTTTATAAACTAAAAGAGGAGGCAGTTAGGGTAAGATATAAACAACTATTGGAGGATAGATGGGCTAGTGAGAGTGTAGGCAATGGGGTCGAAAATGTATGGGGTAGATTTAAAAATGTAGTGTTAGAGTGTTCAGCAGAAGTTTGTGGTTACAGGCGAGTGGGTGCGGGAGGGAAGAGGAGCGATTGGTGGAATGATGATGTAAAGAGAGTAGTAAGGGAGAAAAAGTTAGCATATGAGAGGTTTTTACAAAGTAGAAGTGATGCAAGGAGGAAGAGTATATGGAGAGAAAAAGAGAGGTTAAAAGAGTGGTGAAGCAATGTAAAAGAGAGCAGATGAGAGAGTGGGTGAGATGTTATCAGCAAATTTTGTTGAAAATAAGAAAAGTTTTGGAATGAGATTAATAGTTGAGGAAGCCTAGAGAACAAATGGATTTGACAGTTAAAAATAGGAGAGGAGAGTTATTAAATGGAGAGTTAGAGGTATCGGGAAGATGGAGA
>WNWK01046376.1:0-14346 GCA_009830355.1 Cherax destructor
ACAGTGACGGGTCACCACACACCTTCAGCAGACAGTGACGGGTCACCACACACCTTCAGCAGACAGTGACGGGTCACCACACACCTTCAGCAGACAGTGACGGGTCACCACACACCTTCAGCAGACAGTGACGGGTCACCACACACCTTCAGCAGACAGTGACGGGTCACCCTCTGCTGACCCGTTAATAATAATGATTATAATATAATCACCATCTGATGATTACATTATAATCATTATTATTAACATTTTGTGCTTCCCTGTGACTAGTTAATGATCCTGGTAGTGACTAGTTAATGATCCTGGTAGTGACTAGTTAATGATCCTGGTAGTGACTAGTTAATGATCCTGGTAGTGACTAGTTAATGATCCTGGTAGTGCCTAGGTAATGATCCTGGTAGTGTCTAGTTAATGATCCTGGTAGTGACTAGTTAATGATCCTGGTAGTGACTAGTTAATGATCCTGGTAGTGCCTAGTTAATGATCCTGGTAGTGCCTAGGTAATGATCCTGGTAGTGTCTAGGTAATGATCCTGGTAGTGCCTAGTTAATAATCCTGGTAGTGTCTAGTTAATGATCCTGGTAGTGTCTAGGTAATGATCCTGGTAGTGACTAGTTAATGATCCTGGTAGTGCCTAGTTAATAATCCTGGTAGTGACTAGTTAATGATCCTGGTAGTGTCTAGGTAATGATCCTGGTAGTGCCTAGGTAATGATCCTGGTAGTGTCTAGTTAATGATCCTGGTAGTGTCTAGGTAATGATCCTGGTAGTGCCTAGTTAATAATCCTGGTAGTGTCTAGTTAATGATCCTGGTAGTGTCTAGGTAATGATCCTGGTAGTGACTAGTTAATGATCCTGGTAGTGCCTAGTTAATAATCCTGGTAGTGTCTAGTTAATGATCCTGGTAGTGTCTAGGTAATGATCCTGGTAGTGTCTAGGTAATGATCCTGGTAGTGTCTAGGTAATGATCCTGGTAGTGACTAGTTAATGATCCTGGTAGTGCCTAGTTAATAATCCTGGTAGTGTCTAGTTAATGATCCTGGTAGTGTCTAGGTAATGATCCTGGTAGTGTCTAGTTAATGATCCTGGTAGTGCCTAGTTAATAATCCTGGTAGTGTCTAGTTAATGATCCTGGTAGTGTCTAGGTAATGATCCTGGTAGTGCCTAGGTAATGATCCTGGTAGTGTCTAGTTAATGATCCTGGTAGTGTCTAGGTAATGATCCTGTTAGTGCCTAGTTAATAATCCTGGTAGTGTCTAGTTAATGATCCTGGTAGTGTCTAGGTAATGATCCTGGTAGTGTCTAGTTAATGATCCTGGTAGTGCCTAGTTAATAATCCTGGTAGTGTCTAGTTAATGATCCTGGTAGTGTCTAGGTAATGATCCTGGTAGTGTCTAGTTAATGATCCTGGTAGTGTCTAGTTAATGATCCTGGTAGTGTCTAGTTAATGATCCTGGTAGTGACTAGTTAATGATCCTGGTAGTGTCTAGTTAATGATCCTGGTAGTGACTAGTTAATGATCCTGGTAGTGACTAGTTATTGATCCTGGTAGTGACTAGTTAATGATCCTGGTAGTATATATAATGTCGTTCCGAATAGGTAAAACTGGTCAATTAGCAAGAACTCATTTAAAATAAAGTCCTCTCTAAATTTTTCTATCATCGTTATAGATATATTTTTTCATTTATTTTAATATAAAAATTAATAATTTTTGTACCAGAAGAACGTTAGAAAACTTACCTAACCTTATTATAACAAGCGCAATATAATTTAGCCTGCTCCAACTAGATATATTTTAGATAAGTTTACAATAATTTGATAATAAACAAACACAATGAAGTATATTTTTTTTCGTTCGGTTCAGAATAATTTTCTGCGATATTATTACATACACTAATTTTACCTTCCCTTATTCGGCATGAAGTGCGTTGCTATTTAAGCCAAAATTGCAAAATTTACCTATTTAATTATACACACACACACACACACACACACACACACACACACACACACACACACACACACACACACACACACACAATATATATATATATATATATATATACACTCAGTACATATTTTTTTTTCAACAAGTCGGCCGTGTCTCACCAAAGTAGGGTGACCAAAAAAGAAAGAAAATCCCCAAAAAGAAAATACTTTCATCATCATTCAACACTTTCACCACACTCATACATAATCACTGTCTTTGCAGAGGCGCTCATATACTACTGTTTAGTATAGTCCCTCCCAGCTGTCACTATCCCAGACCCCCTCCTTTAAAGTGCAGGCATTGTACTTCCCATTTTCAGGACTCAAGTCCAGCTAAATCTATAATAATCGGTTTCCCTGAATCCCTTCACTAAATATTACCCTGATCACACTCCAACAGCTCGTCAGGTCCCAGAAACCATTCACTCCTATCTAACACGCTCACACATGCTTACTGGAAGTCCAAGCCAATCGCCTACAAAACCTCCTTTACGCCTCCCTCCAACCTTTTCAAGACGACCCCTACCCCGCCTTCCTTCCCTACAGATTTATACGCTCTCCAAGTCATTGTACTTTGATTCGTTCTTTCTAAATGACCAAACCACCTCAACAACCCCTCTTGAGCCCTCTGACTAATACATTTAGTAACTCCACATCTCCTACTAATTTCCACACTCCTAATTCTCTGCATAATATTTACACGACACATTGCCCTTAGACAAGACATCTCCACTGCCTCCAGCCTCCTCCTCGCTGCAGCATTTGCAACCAATGCTTCACACCCATATAAGAGTGTTGGTACCACTATACTTTCATACATTCCCTTCTTTGCCTCCATGGATAACGTTTTTTGTCTCCACAGATACCTCAACGCACCACTCACCTTTTTTCCTTCATCAATTCTATGGTTAACCTCATCCTTCATAAACCCATCCGCTGACACTTCAACCCCCAAATATCTGAAAACATTTACTTCTTCCATAATGCCTCTCTCCAATGTGATATCCAATTTTTCTATATTTAAATCGTTTGATACCCTCATCACCTTACTCTTATCTATGTTCACTTTCAACTTTCTACCTTTACACACTCTCCCAAACTCGTCCACTAACCTTTTCAATTTTTCTTTAGAATCTCCCATAAGCACAGTATCATCAGCAAAACGTAACTGTGTCAACTCCCATTTTGCATTTAATTCCCCATAATTTAATCCCCCCCTCTCCCCAACACCCTAGCATTTACTTCTTTTACAACCCCATCTATAAATATATTAAACAACCATGGTGACATCACGCATCCCTGTCTAAGAATTACTTTTACCGGAAGTAATCTCCCTCTCTCCTACACACCCTAACCTGAACCTCACTGTTCTCATAAAAACTCTTTACAACCTTCAGTAACTTACTACCTATTCCATACAATTGCAACATCTGCCACATTGCTCCCCTATTCACTCTATCATTTGCTTCTTCTAAATCCATAAATGCAATGAAAACTTCCCTACCTTTATCTAAATACTGTTCACATATATGCTTCAATGTAAACACTTGATCTACACATCCCCTACCCACTCTAAAGTCTCCTTGCTCATCTGCAATCCTACTCTCTGTCTTACCTATAATTCTTTCAATAATATATATATGTATATATATATATATATATATATATATATATATATATATATATATTATATATATATATATATATATATATATATATATATATATATATATATATATATATATATATATATATATATATATATATATATATATATATGTCGTGCCGATTAGGTAAAACTTGCGATTTTGGCTTAAATAGCAACGCTCAACTTGCCATATAAGACAAGTGAAAATTTGTGTATGCAATAATTTCGCCAAAATCATTCTGAACATAACGAAAAATATATTTCATTGTGTTTGTTTATTATTAAATTAATGTTAACGTACCTAAAATATATTTAGTAGGGTTAGGCTAAATTAAATTGCGCTTGTTGTAATAAGGTTAGGTAGGTTTTCAAAGTTTCTCTTGGTACAAAATTATAAATTCTTACATTAACATAAATGAAAAAAATATATCTTTAAACGTATAAGATAAAATTTTAGAAAGGACTTCATTTTAGATGAGTTCTTGCTAATTGACCAGTTTTACCTAATCGGCACGACATATATATATATGTCGTGCCGATTAGGTAAAACTTGCGATTTTGGCTTAAATAGCAACGCTCACCTTGCCATATAAGACAAGTGAAAATTTGTGTATGCAATAATTTCGCCAAAATCATTCTAAACATAACGAAAAAAATATATTTCTTTGTGTTTGTTTATTAATAAATTAATGTTAACGTATCTAAAATATATTTAGTTGGGTTAGGCTAAATTAAATTGCGCTTGTTGTAATAAGGTTAGGTAGGTTTTCAAAGTTTCTCTTGGTACGAAATTATAAATTTTTACATTAACATAAATGAAAAAAATATATCTTTAAACGTATAAGAGAAAATTTAAGAAAGGACTTAATTTTAGATGAGTTCTTGCTAATTGACCAGTTTTACCTAATCGGCACGACATATATATATATATATATATATATATATATATATATATATATATATATATATATATATATATATATATATATATATATATATACACATATATATATATATATATATATATATATATATATATATATATATATATATATATATATATATATTTTTTTTTTTTTTTTTCAACAAGTCAGCCGTCTCCACCGAGGCAGGGTGACCCAAAGAAAGAAAATCCCAAAATAAAATACTTTCATCATCATTCAACACTTTCACCACACTCATACATAATCACTGTCTTTGCAGAGGCGCTCAGATACGACAGCTGAGAATAGTCCCTCCCAGCTGTCACTATCCCAGACCCCTCCTTTAAAGTGCAGGAATTGTACTTCCCATTTCCAGGACTCAAGTCCAACTAAATCAATTAACTTGTTTCCCTGAATCCATTCACAAAATGTTACCCTGCTCACACTCCAACAGATCGTCATGTCCCAAAAACCATTCGTTTCCATTCACTCCTATCTAACACGTTCACACATGCTTGCTGGAAGTCTAAGCCCTCGCCCACAAAACCTCCTTCACCCCCCCTCCAACCTTTTCTAGGACGACCCCTACCACGCCTTCCTTCCCCTACAGATTTATATGCTCTCCAAGTCATTCTACTTTGATCCATTCCCTCTAAATGACCAAACCACCTCAACATCCCCTCTTCAGCCCTCTGACAAATACTTTTAGTAACTCCACACCTCCTCCTAATTTCCAAATTCCGAATTTTAGACATAATATTTACACCACACATTGCCCTTAGACAGGACATCTCCACTGCCTCCAGCCTCCTTCTCGCTGCAGCATTTGCAACCCATGCTTCACACCCATATAAGAGTGTTGGTACCACTATACTTTCATACATTCCCTTCTTTGCCTCCATGGATAACGTTTTTTATCTCCACAGATACCTCAACGCACCACTCACCTTTTTTCCTTCATCAATTCTATGGTTAACCTCATCCTTCATAAACCCATCCGCTGACACGTCAACCCCCAAATATCTGAAAACATTTACTTCTTCCATAATCCCTCTCTCCAATGTGATATCCAATTTTTCTTTATTTAAATCGTTTGATACCCTCATCACCTTACTCTTATCTATGTTCACTTTCAACTTTCTACCTTTACTCACTCTCCCAAACTCGTCCACTAATCTTTTCAATTTTTCTTTAGAATCTCCCATAAGCACAGTATCATCAGCAAAAAGTAACTGTGTCAACTCCCATTTTGCATGTAATTTCGTACACTTGCAACATTTTCCACATTGCTCGCTATCCACTCTATCATATGCCTTTTCTAAATCCAGAAATGCAATGAAAACGTCTCTACCTTTATCTAAATACTGTTCACATATATGCTTCACTGTAAACACTTGATCTACACATCCCCTACCCACTCTAAAGCCTCCTTGCTCATCTGCAATCCTACTATCTGTCTTACCTCTAATTCTTTCAATAATAACCCTGCCATACACTTTACCTGGTATACTCAGTAAACTTATTCCCCTATATTTCTTACAATCTCTTTTATCCCCCTTCCCTTTATATAAAGGAACTATACATGCTCTCTGTCAATCCCTAGGTACCTTCCTCTCTTTCATACATTTATTAAACAAAAATACCAACCACTCCAGCACTATATCCTCCCCTGCTTTTAACATTTTTGTCATGATCCCGTCAGTTCCAGCTGCTTTACCCCTTTTCATTCTACGTATTGCCTCACGCACCTCCCCCACACTCACATTCTGCTCTTCTTCATTCCTAAACGATGTTGTACCTCCCTGGCCAGTACATGAAATTACTGCCTCCCTTTTTTCATCGACATTTAAAAGTTCCACAAAATATTCCCGCCATCTACCCAATACCTCCAGCTCCCCATCTACTAACTCCCCTACTCTGTTTTTAACTGACAAATCCATTCGTTCCCTAGGCTTTCTTACCTTGTTTATCTCACTCCAAAAATTTTTCTTGTTTTCAGCAAAATTTCTTGACAGAGCCTCTCCCATTCTTTCATCTGCTCTTATTTTGCACTCTCTCACCACTCTCTTCACCTTTCTTTTACTCTCCATATACTCTGTTCTTATATTAACACTTCTGTTTTGTAAAAACCTCTCATAAGCTACCTTTTTCTCTTTTATCACACCCTTTACTTCTTCATTCCACCACTCACTCCTCTTTCATCCTGCACCCACCCTCCTATAGCCACAAACTTCTGCCCCACATTCGAATACTGCATTTTTAAAACTATCCCAACTCTCTTCAACCCCCCCCCCACTACTCATACTTGCACTAGCCCACCTTTCTGCCAATAGTTTCTTATATCTCACCCTAACTTCCTCCTCCCTTAGTTTATACACTTTTACCTTTCTCTTACTTGCTGTTGCCATTTTCTTTTTGTCCCATCTACCTTTTACTCTAACTGTAGCTACAACCAAATAATGATCCGATATATCCGTTGCCCCTCTATAAACATGTACATCCTTAAGCCTACCCATCAACCTTTTATCCACCAATACATAATCCAACAAACTACTTTCCTTGTATATTTATTTATCCTCTTTTTCATAAAATATGTATTACTTATTACCAAACCTCTTTCAACACATATTTCCATTAATGGTTCCATATTTACATTTACCCCTGGCACCCCAAATTTACCTACTACTCCCTCCACAACATTTTTACCCACTTTAGCATTAAGATATCCAACCACAATTACTCTCTCACTTGGTTCAAAACTCCCCACACACTCACTCAACATTTCCCAAAATCTCTCTCTCTCCTTTACACTTCTCTCTTCTCCAGGTGCATAAAAGTGATCAAGTTTTACGCCAAACTAGCCACAGTCTTGCTTTATTGCTGTACTCCTAAACTTAAACTAGCCACAGTCTTGCTTTATTGCTGTACTCCTAAACTTAAACTAGCCACAGTCTTGCTTTATTGCTGTACTCCTAAACTTAAACTAGCCACAGTCTTGCTTTATTGCTGTACTCCTAAACTTAAACTAGCCACAGTCTTGCTTTATTGCTGTACTCCTAAACTTAAACTAGCCACAGTCTTGCTTTATTGCTGTACTCCTAAACTTAAACTAGCCACAGTCTTGCTTTATTGTTGTACTCCTAAACTTAAACTAGCCACAGTCTTGCTTTATTGCTGTACTCCTAAACTTAAACTAGGAACATGTACCATCACAACACAGTGTTGGCCAAACACCTACGTTGATTCATTTTACCTATACATGACATAATTAAATACAGACGACTAGGTTACTTCTGTACACATTAATTACATAAAAATATGCACATTAATTATATAAAAGTACGCTGATTTACATTAATACAAAAATCATAAATTGAGAAACTCTCTGTTTAAACATTATAGTGTCCATTATCACGCATCTCTTCTTTGCAAAAATAAAACAGACACTTCATAACAAATTTATTGATATTAATAAATCTCCAGAAATAGTGCAAATAATTATTGGCTACGCAAAATACACCTCTGGAGAAATTGGAGAGCATGGGAGGGAAAATTATCAGACTTCAAAACCTGGTAAATAATCACATATAAATTTTGTCGGTGGGACTGAGGTCATGACGAAACACTGGAGTCATCACCATTGACCTCTCAAAAGGTGGGCCTCCCAAGCCTTCATCTATACTTTTCATTCCAAGGAACCCTGGAGTCACTCCATATTACAAATAAATTAACCATTTGTAATAAACGACTGTTTGGGATACTAAGTAAAATCTCATATTTCAGATATTTATAATATTATATATTATATTTATTAATATAAAAACATATACTCTGAATA
The DNA here is from genome assembly GCA_009830355.1 of Cherax destructor. Classification (NCBI taxonomy): domain Eukaryota; kingdom Metazoa; phylum Arthropoda; class Malacostraca; order Decapoda; family Parastacidae; genus Cherax; species Cherax destructor. The sequence goes on from WNWK01046376.1 coordinate 8,398, forward strand.
AAATCATATAATCTAATAATCTGTGTAAAAACATTACACAAAATCATAGTACCAGATAAAAGTCACAAATAAAATCATATACTTAGAACAATGTCAAGTCGCTGCCGTCCTTTTTTTTTTTTTTTTTTTTTTTTTTTGGTCGATCACCATGCCCAGCCCTTTTAGGGCAGGGTAGGTGCCAAGGCTGGAGCTTGCTACCATCTGCGGCTCGCAAGCCTGCCCTTCCCGTCAGCCTCCTTGGGGCGGGGAAGGTGGCAGACCAGAGGGGCCTAGCAACTATCTACCTACGTGCTTGTGGGCGAATATGGCTAGGCCTGGGACCAGTTGGTCCCACCGCTGAGGGGTACCCCCCTCCCATGGGAGACTTCGGTCTCTGCTACTCCCACGCCAGGGAGCCGGAGCCGGGTCGCCATCTGGTAAAGACCCGGGCCGGGAGATTTCCCGGTGAATCAACACCTCACACCTCGCTGCCGTCTACAAGTGTCACGCAAGACACTACCACACCTTGTCATGATACTCCTTCTCCACCGTGTCCTCAGACACCCTTGTCTCTGTCTCATGGCACCTACGGGGTTCCACGACACCCGTTCCTGTACCATAAAGACTCAATCGCTGTGTCACACGACACCTTCTCTGTGCCACATGGCACGCCCCCTGTATCATGAACTCTTTCTCTCATAAAGCCTTTGCAACGCGTTATGACACACACCAAATACACGACTCTTAACTTGTGTCGTGCCACCGTCACAAACTCTCTGGATACATCACTAAAAACCTGACACTCTGGGTAACAATCTTAGTGTCACACCAGACACACAACCAGTGTCACACAAGACACCTCAGGTACATAATTTAAGGTACAATAGTCGCAGGTACATAGTCGCAGGTACATCAGTCAGCTAGTAGATTCTGGTGACCTTACTTGCCGCTCTCCTCATAATGCTACAGTGTCCTCATTCGAGTAACACAGTCTAGTGAGCTTCCAGTTCTCTCTGCACTGGAGCCCTGTAGGCTGTCACCAGCACCACAATGCATGAGTCTGCAACTCTCACGCAGGTCTGACTGGCGAACTCCAGTAGTATATCAGGAAGCTTGTCACCAGCACCACACTGCATGAATCTGCAACTCTCACGCAGGTCTGATTGGCGAACTCCAGTAGTGCATCAGGAAGCTTGTCACCAGTACCACACTGCAACTCTCACGCAGGTCTGACTGGCGAACTCCAGTAGTGTATCAGGAAGCTTGTCACCAGTACCACACTGCAACTCTCACGCAGGTCTGACTGGCGAACTCCAGTAGTGTATCAGGAAGCTTGTCACCAGCACCACACTGCAACTCTCACGCAGGTCTGACTGGCGAACTCCAGTAGTATATCAGGAAGCTTGTCACCAGCACCACACTGCAACTCTCACGCAGATCTGACTGGCGAACTCCAGTAGTGTATCAGGAAGCTTGTCACCAGCACCACACTGCAACTCTCACGCAGGTCTGACTGGCGAACTCCAGTAGTGTATCAGGAAGCTTGTCACCAGCACCACACTGCAACTCTCACGCAGGTCTGACTGGCGAACTCCAGTAGTATATCAGGAAGCTTGTCACCAGCACCACACTGCAACTCTCACGCAGGTCTGACTGGCGAACTCCAGTAGTGTATCAGGAAGCTTGTCACCAGCACCACAATGCAACTCTCACGCAGGTCTGACTGGCGAACTCCAGTAGTGTATCAGGAAGCTTGTCACCAGCACCACACTGCAACTCTCACGCAGGTCTGACTGGCGAACTCCAGTAGTGTATCAGAGAGCTGGTGAACTCTCCAGTGTTGAATAGGGAAGAGTCTCGCTGACACTGTCAGTCCAGCCGGCCCGTCAGTCAAACATCACGTTTGATTACGTCACAGGCCGGCAGGTAAACTACCTAACAACCATTGTTAGGTAGGGGGCCGTAACACTCCACGTTGGTGATACCCTAAAAACAAGTGGGTCCTGGAGAAACGCAACTCCCAAAACACAGTTCAACAGTCCATATACCAACGTTACAGAGAGGCGAGGCATGTCGTCCAGCACCAAAAATAAAAAATGTTAGCACACCTTACCTAGGCATGTAAACTGACGTGACTACTACCAAAACACACACACACACACACACACACACACACACACACACACACACACACACACACAGGAGAGGTATGATAAAGCTCATGGAGCAGGGAGCATGACCCAGTTGCGGCCAGTGAAGAGGTGGGTCCAGGAGCTATGTCTCGACCCCTGCAACCACAACTAGGTGAGTACACACACACACACTTGGGAAATCTGATACCCCCTCCACCAGCTGACTGAGCTTCAGTCCACTAGGTGGTCAGCGATGCCATCTCACCCACTACAACTACTGTAAAACCAGAGCAGATTACATAATGTACACAATGCAATAATTGTCTTGTTACTTTTTGTAACAATATAGCACTAACACCAGTACCACTTGCCAAAACCCTTTACATTTAATATTAAATAGTATTTTCGAGTACTTATAGAGTACAATGACTAACGAAATCGTAATGACACGATTGTAAACAAACTATACCACGGGCGGGGATTGTACTCGTGGTTTACGCGCTGGCCTGGAGTTTTACGACTCACTCGCCACGAGTTCAATCCCCGCCCGTGGTATGGTTTGTAGGGTACTATTTCAAACATGGAAAACATGGAAATCAAATAACACTGCCACATACTCACAAATTTTTCATCTAGTGCATCAATGAAATTATTCCCTTCATGCTAAGTTATTAAATTTACGTTGCGGCAGTCAGTGAACATGCTTAGCGTGCCATCCACAGTCTACTGAATTTGCTCAGCTTCCCTAAGATTTACTTCATGGAGATTCATGCCCACTTTTCTAACACTCCAAGAAGCATTAACAAAGTTGTACGGTAGCTGAGTCAACTCTCCATTTCTTTCCTCACCAAAATCAAAAGTACACTTTTCAACATCTTGTACTTTACCTTTCACTATAACACTGGTCATTTGAGATTGTTGATCAAGGTTTGAACCAGTTATTCTGATCGTGTGCCAACACATCCTCTCTAGCCGCCTCCAGAGTATGTAGTGCCACCTCAAGATCCCACGTCATCTTGAAGAGACTGGCATGCTGGTTCACTGGCGCCATACACCTCATATTAGCCAAACAGTCACTGAAACTCAGAACAAACTCCGAGGGGAAAGCCTCACCATGCTCACCTAGCCAGTAGCTTAATGGTTGCAGAGTGCTTCTCCTCACTGGGTGCAACAAGCATGCATCGTCTTGAGAGAGACTGGTGAAACCAATACTTTCCTTTGATTCTCACAGTGATAGATATTGCTAACAAAATTTTTGATTAAGTCTCCCAAAACTACATGAAAATATTTAATAAAATTTGATTTCTGGTTGGCTTGAATTGTTGCAGAGCCTAACTGACAAAACCAATTCACCAGGAATCTCAAAACCACACACACACAATTATTAAAAGGTGGTATGGTCTCTGGTAACTTGGTAGAAAAGTAAGTAAACACTTACTATCCAGCTCTGCCTCCTCAATACTGAAATATCCTCCATTGCTTGGTCACATACTTTCTCAAGAAGAGTTTTCCTCATTAGATCAACACTGCAAAATAAACATTTAAATTTGGGAACCACTTTCCTCTATAACAGCTAGCAACTGTATAGCTTCCAGGGAGTCATCACATTCCTAGACGTCGACCAGCTGCCTCAGAGTCAGGGTATTCATTCCCATGGCAGCACCGAAATTCCCGTCCCTGAAACTGGGTTCCATCTGTGTAGATTCATCACAGCCCAGAGTCTCCTGAAGGTCGGACTCAAGGAACAGGCTCCCCAGGCCCTAACTGTTACCACAGACAGTAGAAGGATCAAGGGGAGGCACAAAAGCTCATCCCTTTGTCACCTGTCTAGTCATAGTACACACTGAAAAATTTTCAGTCACAGTAGTTTTAGTTCTTTCCTTACAACCTTGTAAATCAGGGTCACTCCAAACCAAACATTCCTCACTTTTGAGGAGACCCAGAACATTGTTGCCTAGTAGTAGATCAACACTTGCTTATTATTACAGCAGGAATTACTTATATAGAATGATAAACCACAAAGCAAACCACTTACACTAAATTATAATTATAGTCACAAAGAATTATTTTTATTATTAAATAACTTCCTGAATCATTAAATTTGCACACAAAAAGCAGGCAGAAAATTAATTGTTTATTAATTAAACCTAAAAGAGGTAATTTATTACTATTAATATTTTATAGTAAATCCTTCCTTTAAATAATATTGACTCTCAAGGTTTCAAATTTTTAATTATCACTAAATTTGATAATTATCCCGAATATGGCCTCCCTGTAACACAATTATTATGTTAAGTAAATATATGCTTGCGCCTAGTGGTAAAAGCCTTGTCTAGGGATTTAAAGAACTAAAAAACATTAACCTAGGGAAGGATAGGTAAATTCACCCTATATTTATTATTAGGAATGTCACGTAAAGTAACATATACAAAAATATAATATATTATTAAGTTAGACTATTTGCAATGCACAGCACCACTACACCACTAAACCACTGCACCACTGCACCACTACACCACTACACCTTACCATGACCCTTCCTAGCTTCTAGACGTATTAAGATATATCACGTATATTCGATTGATACGAAGGTACTGATAACAGAACAAGTCTTGCAAATATTAAAGTTAAAGCACACAAATATCTAACCACATACAACACTTATGTATGGGTATTACAGCAGCTGATAAAAATTGATGTTACTCAACATTGAGGTACTGGCATAAAACTCCTGAGATGTGGGATAGTCTCACTGGAGGATATCTGCCAACACTCTTTACATTAATTATAAAAAGGCCACAAATAACATCTTAGTGGCCAGCTTGAGGTCGGTGAGATAATAAGTTTCATTTTGAACGAGATCAGCTGTAGGTTTGAGGTCCTGAATTCTGAGAAAACTTAAAGATTTAAACGGAAGAGACGTGAGGGTGATTTTTATTGATGAGAACTGATCTCCACACCATTACTAGAAGTGTTTCTCATAAAGTTTTACTTCAGAATAAAGGTTAATTGGAAGGTCAGTGAAGGTCAGTGAAGGTCGCCTCGTCAGTGAAGGTTGCCTCGTCAGTGATGCTTCCAGTGAAAATGTTTCTAATTCCCATGTTAATTATATATCTAAGATTTTCAAAAATAATTCTCGGAAGAAATTATTTGAAAATTCCCATTATCACCAGAAAACTTAAAAAAAAAAAAAATATTCTCATGAGATCAATATCTTAGCTTGAAAAATAAATGTTTTCAGAGGAAAAAAATTGTAAGTGTGAGAAATGGGAATGTTTTATCAGTGGTTCTACCATTAACAGCAGCGGTGATTTACCCATCTCAAGGTAAAACATGAGGGAATTTTATCTAAAGTCGAGGAGTGTAATAGGTAAAAAAGTTATTGTTGCCTCGCCAGCATCACCACAGCCGGAGATAATGAAATGTGGGTTGCAACATCCTAAGACTTTTGTAAAGACGACTCTTAGACAAAACATTGAGTGATAACGCGACGTAAAGAAAAATAAAGACGAAAGACCATCCGTTTAGCAGTGGAAAGTCTGCAGAAGCAACAGTTATCAATGTGAACCCCAATAAAGCATCATATCTTGCAAAATAAACAAATAAGAATTTTCCCAAAATTTTTTAATTGCATCAAGTTCATGATGAATGTGATAAAAACTAATTACTCAAGATGAAAGAAGGTCGCCTCGTCAGTGAAGGTCGCCTCGTTAGTGAAGGTCACCTCGTCAGTGAAGGTCGCCTCGTTAGTGAAAAATCGCCTCGTTAGTGACTTTCCCGTGAAAATGTTTCTATGTTAAATATTTTATCTGAAATAAATTAATAATGAATCATAAGT
>WNWK01046377.1:0-14346 GCA_009830355.1 Cherax destructor
CTTATTTACATCCTCGGACATAACAATTACGTCATCTAAATATACCATTAGATCTTTCCTTAAGGCCCTAAAGATATTGGTCATGAGCCTCGAGAAGTATAGGTGAAGATCTTAATCCGAAACCATACGACAGAATTCAAATGACCTGTTGGAGTAGAAATGGGTGAGCTCTTGGCTGTCCTCATGAAGAGGAACTTGCCAAAACCCTTGTAACAAATCGAGGGTTGAGAAGACCTTATTTCTTATATTACGTAACGGTCACCAAGTACAGGAAGTAAAACGGTCTGGTTTTTTGCATTTAACTTCCTAAAAATCACTGGGCGCCGGACCGTCCTTCTTAGGTACTAGGATTGGGCGCATCCAGGGTGGTTATAGGTACGATCACACCATCGTCAACATCTTATTTATTAACCTCTGCGACAGCGACTTGTGAATGCGGCATCCTGTACGGGTACATAAATTGGTCTGGTACCAGGTTCAAGTGGGATACGATGGGACAATAGGCGTTAAACCCCACTTTCACCGGGGCAATTTTACGGTGTTTATTCAAAGTTTAACAACCGTCCGACTCGTTCGGAAAGTCAGTAGAAGCTAAGTCTTTCTCTTCTACTGGTGGAATAGACTGGTCCGGTGGAGGGATGGATCCTCCCCGGTTGAAATAACACAACCAGGGACGGTACACCAGGACGGTACAAACAGGACAACAAAGGACAGTAAAACCAGTGACTTTACAACCTGTAACAGTACAACCAGTGACAGCACAACCGACAGTACAACCAGTGACAGCACAACCAGTTACAGTACAACCAGTGACAGCCAACCAGTTACAGACAACCAGGACTGTACCAGTGACTGTCAACAAGGGACATTTCTTCCCCATTCTGATGTTTACCGGATAACAACTGATCGTCTTGACCATGTCTGCATGTATTACTTTTAATATATATATATATATATATATATATATATATATATATATATATATATATATATATATATATATATATTATATATTATATATATTTTTATATATATATATATATATATATATATTATATATAAAATATATATATATATATTTATATATATATATATATATATATATATTTATATATATATATATATATATATATATATATATTATATATATATATATATATATATATATATATATATATATATAATTTGCCAGAATCGAGTTTATAAGGGATAGTGTTTATTTCCAGCAGGACCTGCAGGAGGTTACACTGAATTGACCACAACACCTCAAAGGGTGGTAAATCCAGTATCCCATCTGCACCAATTCTTCTCCCGAGTTAACAACCTTTCCAACAACGCCTTGCTGGACGGGTTAGAAGAAATTAAACATTCGCCTAGAAGCTGCCAGTTTACCCACCACCCAACGGGCTTTGGGGTCTCTCGCCAGTGAAGCCGCAGCTCATGGCAAGGGCCAACATCAGGGACTTACCAGAAGACAAGGCCATAGTCAAACGACTTTAAAATGTCATTAATATGGTGAAAAGAGATGGGTCTTGCCAGCCGTTCGGGATCATTTCCCCCCAGTCTTTTTCCTTCATTTCAGCTGGTTACAGCAAACCCCCTTCTTTTGTTCGGCGAACATGCCCTCATCAGGGGTGTTCAGCAGGGTGATCCCCCACTTCTCTTCTGCTTGGCAGTAAGAGAACTAACTTCCAGCCTGCCAGTGAGCTCAACATTGGTACCTGGGACTATCCCAACCTCCGCGTGTGAAATCATCACAACGAACCAGGAAATAATCAGGGCTGGGAACAATCCTCCCAAGCCTTTCTACCCAACCAAGAGCACCCTCTTGGGAGCACGTGGAACCAGGCCATCGACACAGTCCTCAAGGACAAACTGAATGACCTGGAAGAGAATGGAGGAGAGAATAAGAGATCTCGATGCCCCCAACACTCAACGAATATGACTCACTCCTGAGATCAATCTTTTAAGAAGGCCCTGAATCTGTCACTAAGATCAGCAATGGGATCAGGAACTCTCGGTGACTGGGAGGTAGAGGTGGCGCAATGCAAGTAGCTTTACCTGCATTTCTGTCGTCGTGTTTGACTTCCAGTGGATTAGTCAATGAGATTGTCCCCGAATGCTTGAGAGGTGCGGTAGGAGCTCAAGACCCCAGGTTCATTGAAGCAGCCACGCGGTGGGACGCCCTTGCCGACTCCTCTAGTAGACCAGCTCCTCCCAGAGAGCACAAACAGTCCCACTGGGACAAACCGATCATGGAAAAAATTGCCAACACAATGTTCACCAACGTTTCAGGAAAGGGCAAAGCTTGTCTCCTAGCAGTGAAGGTACCACATTCAGGAGATTTCCTGAGATTTCTGGGCACTCAACTCGATCCACAGGCCATTCGGATTGGTGTTGCTCTGCCTAGCCGCCCCATACTCACTGAACATAGGTGTATTTGCGGCAGGGCGACGGCTGATCAATTCGGACTTCATGGTCTCATGTGTCACACATGAGAAGGGAAGTATGCTAGACATGAGGAGGTCAACGACATCATAAAGAGAAGCCTCGCCACAGCCCGTTGTCCAGCTCAACGGGAACCCCAAGTAAAGAGGTCTGATGGAAGTCAAAAGTGCCCTGATGGAACCACTATGCTACCCTGGAAGGATGGTAAGCAGATTGCCTGGGACTACACCTGTGCTGCCACATTGGCAGACACCTACTTGCCATACTCCATAGCTGAAGGGGGTAGAGCTGTCAGCCACAAGGAGATCCAGAAGACCCGCAAATATGAAGGCCTACCCCCTTGCTATAACTTCATCCCAATAGGGTCGGAGACCCTTGGAGCATGGGGCAAGTGTGCTCTAAAGTTCCTCAAAGAGCTGGGTGAAAAAACTCATCATAGAAACCAATGATCACAGGGCGGTCAGCTTCCTCTTTCAGAGACTCAGTGTGGCAATCCAGAGGGAAAATGCCTGCAGCATTCTGGGCACGCGGCCCACCGCCGGGAAGCTGGACGAAGTATTCGAGCTATAGCTCTGAGATGTTATCTGTGTTGTTCTACTCCCTATTTTATTTTTGTCAGTGTATTTTGTCTTTAAATAAAGTCTACATAGAATATAGAATATAGGGGGTGGTAGAAGAAAACAATATTCAAACAACTATAGGGAGAACCTTGAGTTTTCCCTGAAGCAAGTTGATTATATTTATATATATATAGTATATATATATATATATATATATATATATATATATATATATATATATATATATATATATATATATATATATATATATATATATAAATATATATATATATATATATATATATATATATATATATATATATATATATATATATATATATATATACAATCACAGACAGGCGATCTTAACTATGCAAGACAAGCCACGGGGGTGGAAATCTTTAGCTCAAGTACTTTCACATTTCTCAGTGCGTCATCAGGAGCTATGCAATGTTGCAAGGCTGCAACTGAAGGAGTGAGGGGAAGTTTTCTCAGAATACCACAGTGCGGGTCTGTCACCTGCTGCTGGCTCTCTCAGAATGTGGGCCAACTGTCGGTGTCACACCCAGCACTACCACTATCCCCATCTTCCCCCATATGGGGTAAGAGGGTTTTGAGAAGTCAGGTATAATGAAATTAGAAGATGTAATAGTCCGCCCCAAGCTTTTTCTAAACGCTTAGAACAGGTCATGTGACTTGAGAAAATACGTTTTTCAGTGGATATTATATATATGGATTGCTGTTATTCTGTGTAACCTTTTTAATTTATAAAAGAAAGGAAATGAATGTGCTCTTTGTCCATTTAAATGTCCTGTTCTGGGGTACTCGAATGTTCTCAGGGGTACTGAGAAGTATCTCTTTATATTTTCCTAAATATTGTCTACCATTTTTCTCAGTATCGATTAATATACCTTGGGATTTTTTTATACCATTCCTATAATATTTCTATGATCCAGATTTCTACTTCTAATATCCTTTAAAAAAAAACCACTACCTATGTTATCAGGTGATCTTGTGTACCTGTCAATGTATGGTACAATCACAGTTAAACGCGTTATATAACCATTCACAACTGACGTAGCATGAGGTTTTGGTGCGTAGACACTGGTCCAGCGTCACCACCATCATGAGACCACCTGGCATAATGAGCAACCTGGGATTTTGTATAGCATTGTTGTTTAAAGTTGTGTACTATATACTCTACTAAATAGCTATCGAGGTTGTATAACCCATAATTTGAGTTATATACGGTATTCCTGTCATGTTTCAAGAGAGAAGATTCAATTATGTTTCTTTCTATTACAGAACTGATTGGTACAATAATTTGGTACAATCTTTCTCTGTATATACCCGCTTGTTTCTGCGTTGTGCATTGTCCATGGGGAAGTGGAACAGAATTCTTCCTCCGTAAGCCATGCGTGTCGTAAAGGCGACTAAAATGCCGGGTGCAAGGGGCTAGTAACCCCTTCTCCTGTATATATTACTAAATGTAAAAGGAGAAACTTTCGTTTTTTCTTTTGGGCCACCCTGCTTCGGTGGGAAACGGCCGACGTGTTCAAAGAAGACAAAGAATATATATATATATATATATATATATATATATATATATATATATATATATATATATATAAAAAGAGAGAGAGAGAGAGAGAGGTAGTGTTTGTGTAGTAAGCAACCACACAGGGAGGTGCTACCGTCCTGCCAGATGAATGTAAAACGGAAACCTGTAATTGTCTCATAAACACACAAGATAACAGGTATATCTTACTACTTCTACTTACACTTAGGTCACACTACACATACATGTATACACATACATGTATACACACATACATGTATACACACATACATGTATACACACATACATGTATACACACATCATGTTATACACACCCATCTGAGTTTTCTTCTATATTCTTAATTGTTCGTGTTCTTTTTATTTCCTTTCATCTCCATGGGGTAGTGGAGAAAATCCTTCCTCAGTAAGCAATGCGTGTCGTAAAAAGGTGACTAAAATGCCGGGAGCAAAGGGCTAGTAACCCCTTCTCCTGTAGAAATTACTAAATGTAAAGAGAGGAAAACTGTATAGTTTTATTTTTCGGGTCACCCTGCCCCGGTGGGAGACGGCCGGTATGTTGAAAAAAATATTTATAGAATTATTATTATTTTTATTATTATTATTATTATTATATATATTATTATTATTATTATTATTATTATTATTATTATTATTATTATTATTATTATTATTATTATTATTTAAACACCATATGTGATACGACTACTGCTTATCCGTTAAAATATATTTTCTGTTCGTCGTGCTTCTCCGTATAATTAAATAAATATTATTTACTAAAGTATTTTTAATTACTGATATATATAAAATTAAAATGTTCAGGTAATGTATATTATTATTATTATTATTATTATTATTATTATTATTATTATTATTATTATTATTATTATTATTATTATTATTATTATTATTATTATTATTATTATTATCGTTATTATTATTATTATTATTATTATTATTATCGTTGTTATTATTATTATTAGTTAGTAGTAGTAGTAGTAGTAGTAGTAATGTTAATTATTTCTGTATGTTATGTTCATTCTTACTGATTCTACTTATATATATTTTAATAATAACAACAATAATAATAATAGCACTCAGACTTGGCCGGAATATTTGCACAATAAAGTCTTGGCATTTTCCGTACAGAAATTAGTCTCACTGCATTTTGACTGCTTCCACTTTCCAGGAATTATGATGTTCACTTCCCTTGGAAAGTTGGGTTTTCAGAATTCAACAATGTCTGTCACACATAATAACGATATTTTAAAAAATTAACGAAGTCACACTTTCGTTTAAGTTTCGTGTGTTCGATTGTTTAGCGAGATTTTTAGGGCAGGAACCTACAAGACAAATGTATTTATCTCTTTGCGACACAGGGAAGGTGTGGTGGTGGTAACACATGTTGCAGGTGTTGGGATTACTGAGTCAGGTGTTGTGGTGACACATGATGCAGGTGTTGGGATTGTTCAGTTAGGTGTGGTGGTGGTAACACATGTTGCAGGTGCTGGGATTACTGAGTCAGGTGTTGTGGTGACACATGTTGCAGGTGTTGGGATTACTGAGTCAGGTGTTGTGTTAACACATGTTGCAGGTGTTGGGATTACTGAGTAAGGTGTTGTGGTGACATATGTTGCATTTGTTGGTATTATTAAGTCAGGTGCTGTAGTGACACATGTTTCAGGTGTTGGGATTACTGAGTCAGGTGTTGTGGTGACACATGTTGCAGGTGTGAAGATTATTCAGTCAGGTGTTGTGGTGACACATGTTGAAGGTGTTGGGGTTATTGAGTCAGGTGCCGTAGTGACACATGTTGCAGGTGTTGAGACTATTCATTCACTTGTGATGGTAACATATGTTGTAGGTGTTGGGATTATGCAGGTCAGGTGTGGTGGTGACACATGTTACAGGTGTAGGATTATTCAGTCAGGTGTGATAGTGACACATGTTGCAGGTGTTAGGACTATTCAGTCAGTTGTGGTGGTAAGACATGTTGCAGGTGTTGGGATTACTGAGTAAGGTGTTGTGGTGACATATGTTGCATTTGTTGGGATTATTAAGTCAGGTGTTGTAGTGACACATGTTGCAAGTTTTGGAATTACTGAGTCAGGTGTTGTGGTGACACATGTTGCAGGTGTTGGGATTGCTGAGTCAGGTGTTGTGGTGACACATGTTGCAGGTGTTGGGATTGTTCAGTTATGTGTTGTGGTGGTGGTAACACATGTTGCAGGTGTTGGGATTACTGAGTAAGGTGTTGTGGTGAAATATGTTGCATTTGTTGGGATTATTAAGTCAGGTGTTGTAGTGACACATGTTGCAGGTGTTGGGATTACTGAGTCAGGTGTTGTGGTGAAATATGTTGCATTTGTTGGGATTATTAAGTCAGGTGTTGTAGTGACACATATTGCAGGTGTAGGATTATTCAGTCAGGTGTGACAGTGACACATGTTGCAAGTGTTAGGACTATTCAGTCAGTTGTGGTGGTAACACATGTTGCAGGTGTTGGGATTAGGCAGGTGGGGTGACACATGTTGCAGGTATTGGGCTATTCAGTCAAGTGTGGTAATAACACATGTTGCAGGTGTTGGAATTATTTAGTCAGGTGTGATGGTGACACATGTTGTATTAACATTGGTAGAATTACCGACAATATGTTAAGTAAAAGGACACAAATGCAACTAATGTAACATTTTATTATGGCAACGTTTCGCTCACCAGGAGCGAAACGTTTTGACAGAGCTCCTCGAGAGCGAAACGTTGCCACAATAAAATGTCACATAAGAACATAAGAACATAAGAAAGAAGGAACACTGCAGCAGGCCTACTGGCCCATGCGAGGCAGGTCCAATTCTCCCACCGGCTTAAGCCAATGCCCCGACCCAGCCAGGTCAGGTTACATTCACTTAGGAAGAGCACGGCATCTGACCTAGTAGACAAACTAGTCAGGTCCAACTCACACCCACCCGCACCCACTCATATATTTATCTAGCCTATTTTTAAAACTACACAACGTTTTAGCCTCTATAACTGTACTCGGGAGTTTGTTCCACTCATCGACAACTCTATTACAAACCAATGCTTTCCTATATCCCTTCTGAATCTGAATTTATCCAACTTAAAGCCATTGCTTCGAGTCCTGTCAATACAAGATATTTTTAGCACGCTATTTACATCCCCTTTATTTATTCCCTGTTTTCCATTTATATATCCTCAATCATATCCCCCTAATTCTACGCCTTTCTAGAGAGTGCAGATTCAGGGCCCTCAGTCTATCCTCAGGGAAGATTTCTGATACATGGGATCAACTTAGTCATCCTCCTTTGTACGTTTTCCAGAGCATTTATATCCATTCTGTAATACGGTGACCAAAACTGTGCAGCATAATCTAGATGAGGCCTAACCAAAGATATATAGAGTTGAAGAACAACCTGAGGACTCCTATTATTTATGCTTCTTGATATGAAGCCAAGGATTCTGTTTGCTTTATTGCGAACACTTATGCACTGCTGTCTTGGTTTTAGATTACTGCTAACCAGAACTCCTAAATCCTTTTCGCAATCAGTACTGTGAGTTTTGTGATAGGGGACCCATTTATCATTATGTTAAGTGGTGCGTTTGTAGCTCTGTTCCCAAACTGGATAAAATATGTTTTATCAATATTGAGAGTAAGTTTGTTGGTCATCATCCAGGTAGATATTTTCTGCAATTCAGTATTTGCAGTTTTGGCTAGTATGTCTGGGCTTGGGTGCAGATAACGATGTAGTGTCATCTGCAAAAAGTATGGGTTTGAGTAGTTGAGATGCATTTGGTAGGTCGTTAATGTAAATGAGAAAGAGATGGGCCAAGAACACTTCCTGTGGGACACCTATGGTAATAGTTTGCGCGGTGGAGCTAGTTCCATTTGTGTACACATATTGGTTTCTGTTGCTAAGGTATGATTTTAGGTAGTTTAGGGTGTGTCCTCTTATACCATAGTGTGATAATTTTAGTGTAACAGATCATGATCAACTATATCAAAAGCTTTACGTAAATCAATGAAGATTCCCACTGGGATTTCTTTTTTCTCAAGGGCGGTGTAAATTATTTCTAACATGTGTATAATGGTATCATTTGTATTTTTATTAGGCCTGAATCCAAATTGACAGTGGTTGAGTACTTTGATGGAGGTGAGGTAGGAATATATTTGTCTATGAATTAATTTTTCAAAGATTTTGGAGAGAAGGGGTAAGTTAGATATCGGCCTGTAGTTATTCAGGTCTGTTTGACCTCCTCCTTTATGTATTGGGGTGACCCTCGCTATTTTGAGTATTGATGGGAAGGTAGAGGATTCAATGGATTTGTTAAAGAGTGTTGCAATAATTGGTGAGAGAACTTGAGAGGCTTTTTTGTATATAAAAGGTGGTAAGTTATTTAGGTCACCTGCTTTGTTTTTTAATGTGTTGATTATAAATGAAACTTCTATTGGGTTGGTTGGGGCTAGGAATAGTGTGTTCGGATAGGTGCCAGTGAGATAGTCGTTAGGTGGAGTATTTGAACTTGGGATTTTGCTTGCCAGCTTTTTACCTATGGTGGAGAAGAAATCATTGAGTTTGTTTGCTGTTTCACTGGGTGGGAGTAGGGGTTCATCTGGTTTTGTTAGCTTGATTGTTCTGGTGGATATCTTTTTAGTTCCTAGAATTTCAGATAGGGTTTTCCAGGTCTTTTTTATATCACCTCTTAAGTTATGTAATCTGTTCTCATAGTACAATTTTTTTGACCTTCTAATCAGACTTGTTAGGTTTGATGAGTAACGTTTTGTTTGTTCTCTTGTTATTTGTCCCATTCTGTACTGTTTTTCATATAGGTGCTTTATATTAATGGATTTGAGTATGCTGGGGGTTAGCCAGGGACTATTTAATCTTTTAGCTGTGATTTGTTTAGTTTTTTTAGGGCAATGCTTATTATAGAGGTATTGGGTCTTTTTAAGAAAATTATTAATACATAAGTCAGTATCTGGGAAGTTGTCTATTTCTGTTTGCCAGTCAGTGTTTGTCATAAGGTAACTAGTAGTCTCTAGTGGTAATTTTCTGAGATTTGTTATGAGAAAGGTTGGGTAGTGGTCTGTGGTATTGTCTGTGATTATGCCTGATTTTAATGGGGATATGGTGTTAGTCCAGATATGGTCTAATAGAGAGGCACAGGTCTCAGAGATTCTCGTAGGTTTTGTTATTGTCGGGAGCAGCAAGCAGTTGCTCATAGTGTTTGTGAATTCAGTTACTTGTGGGTCCTGATCTTGTAGGAGGTTTATATTGAAGTCTCCTGTGAGGATTAAGTGGTCTTTGTTCATGTGTGCATCAGTAATCATACTTCCTAATTTTTCACTAAATTGCTGAATGTTTGACTGTGGTAATCTATAGATGTTTATAACTGTGAGAGGTTTTTGTAGGTATTTAGATTTAAACTTAGCTATTATATATTCTCCATGTTCATCTCTTGGGCATGTATTGTTAATACATTCAAGCTAGTCTGAGTATAACATAGCTGTGCCACCTCCTTGTTGGTCTTGCCTACAATTGTGTATGGCTGTTTAACCAGGAATGGCATAGATATCTGTAGTATGAGGCTTTAACCAGATGCATAGGAACATCCTGGGACATCACAATGAGATTGTCTAGGTAGACCATGAGCATACCACCTAGGAGAGTACGGAAAATCGTTGTCATCAAACGACTGAACATGATCGGGCTTCCGCGCAAGTCGAAAGGCATCCTCTTGAACTGATAATGACCAGTAGGCATAGAGAACGTGGTTGGTTCTTTGCTTTGGTCATCAAGAGGGATCTGCTAAAACCCTTGATGAAGATCGAGTCAAAAAGACCTTCTTATCACCGATGTTCTGTAACAGGTCATTCAGAACTGATAATGGAAATCGGTCTGGGATCATACAAGGATTTAGTTTCCTGTAATCGATAACAGGACGCCATGTTCCATCTTTCTTGAGAACCAGGATGAGAGGAGCATTCCACGGGGAAATGGACTCCTCAATAACTCCATCACGGAGCATCTTTGTAATGAGTTCATCAGCGAAAACTCTTTGCGCATGTGGCAAACGATAAGCAGGCACATAAATGGGTTTAGTACCTTTATCAAGTGAAAAAAGGTGAGAAATAAGTGGGGTCAGACCCATGGATTCACCATCTAACTCGACTGCGGTACGTGCACGACTGAGAACCTGGAGAAGTTGTGGAACTTCTTCCGGGTAGTCTGTCGTAGCTAGATCATCTTCCTGCACTGGCCGGGTGACGGAAGAGTCAGTAGCAGACTCACCTGAGAGGACTGCACTTACGAGAACGTCCTCTCACCGGGAGAGGGAATCTGACGAGGTCGACAAGTGAGGTGTCCTTCCGCAGGGGAATTCTCGACTGTGCAAGTTAACGACAAGGACTTGCAACTTACCACGTCGCACAGTGTGCAAGGACGGCTCAAGGGAAAGGCCCTTGACTCTGCACGTGTTGTTGTTGACCAACATGTGATCTCCTTCGAAAGCTCTGGTCACGTACACCATAACAGGAGTGAGCGAGTTAGCCGACAAAGTGATGTCATACTTTGTACAGGCAGTAACTCTGCTCACTGATGCCATGACATGAGTCAGACAATCGCCTGCCAACAGGGAGACTGCGGCTTGACAACTGTCATCCTCTACATCAGTGTGAGAGTTAGTGAAGGTCAGAATGGGCGTCCCCAGACTTTGTTTCACTGGTAACTGAGCGTTGATGGCCAGGAGGTGACGAGAAACGAGCTCTCTTACGAGGTTGGTCAGGACAAGAGGCCGACCTCGGGGAGAACGTGCGACTGAAACCTTGGGTTTCCAATGATTCCAAGCACTGAATGTAATCTGAGATGGAGTGGCACGTAGTGGATCCTAAGCGTACACCCCAGAAGGGCACATCCACTCCATTAAAATCTGCTTTCCACTTAGCTGGATCTAAGTGGATCTTAAGGTCCGCCATGGTCTTAAATCCGATGAGCAAATCGCCTGGGAAGACTATGTCATCGACGACTAAGAACTTTGCTGACCACTTGTGACCATGGATTGCAAATTCTAACATTGTATGACCACAAACCGTCAGAGGGCTACCTGAAAGTCCTCTCAAGGTCTGAATGACAGATGGCTCTGTCAGCATGGTCATGTGAAGGCCGATGTCACGGAAAAGGGTGGAACGGACAATGTTAACCACCGAACCTGTATCGAGGAAAAGCTGAACAGGCTTCCGATGAAGTGTGGACTCAACGAGAGTTCCACACGGGTTGTCATACCGAATGTGAAGGCATGACAGGCCAACTACATCCTCGGAGTCCCGGCTGCTAGAGGCTCGACGCTTGGTGGTGCGACTCGACGTCCTGGAAGGTACAGTACAAGTCTTGGCAACAGTGTCGAGGCATTCTGTTTCCATGCTGTCGGCGAGAGTGTCGCTGCTCAGGGCAGCGAACACATTGTGGACAGGGACGGAATACAGTGACTCCGACAAGGTGACTACCTCTTTCGTTGACTTTGCCAGCGCACCTCTTCCCCCGAACTGTTGGACAAGCTCCGGCTAGCACAAGCTCCGGGCGGAAAGTACTTGCCGTGCTGCGCCGACAAGAGACTCCGCAGCTTATGGCACTCATTAGAAGTATGACCCGAAGTGTGATGGTAAATGCAAATGCCTTCCCGGTACTGAGCACAGGAACGGTGATGACCACTACGAGGGGACAGGTTTATAGCATTCAGAACGGTAGTGACCTCGCTTACCACAGTTTAATTAGGTCACCACGTGCTTAGCAGTGGTGCTGACAGCGGTGCGCGCTGGTGATGTTTGAACTTAGGCGGAGGAGATGCTAGCAATGTCATCGGTGCTAGCCCGACTTGTTACTTGACCTGCCGTTTTGACTTCGCTTGTCATTAGGTTTACTGGGCTTAGCCTTGGAGGCTGATTGCCAGATGGCTGCGGCGAAAGTGACCAGTTGTTGCAACGGCAGCGATGCTAGGGTTGATGATGGAGGGACTGGCAAGGGAGTACCAACAAGGCGACAAACCTTACCTTTCTCTTTGTTGATGGCCTCATAGGCGCCCAGGACTGTGTGCTGGGGGCCGAGCCCTAACTCATCGATGATACCCTGGAAAATAGGTGGGGTATCCGCATGATGCCTACGGCGAGCATTGGGATGATGTCTTTAAGCCTCATACTGTCGTCAGTAGCAGCCCACTTGGTATCATGAATAGTATCAACAAAATCTTTTGATGCTTGCTCGAAGCAACATATGCAAGCAAGAGGGCTTTCATCAAGGGAATGACACTCATTCAAAACACTAGTAATGATATCAAGGTAGTGGCGCTGATGACTA
Organism: Cherax destructor; assembly: GCA_009830355.1. Taxonomy (NCBI): domain Eukaryota; kingdom Metazoa; phylum Arthropoda; class Malacostraca; order Decapoda; family Parastacidae; genus Cherax; species Cherax destructor. The sequence continues at coordinate 12,948 of WNWK01046377.1, forward strand.
TGCCTGAAGTAACGTCGGAATTCTTCCTTAAGCGAGGGCCAAGACTCCAAATCACAAACTCTGTCTAAATGCATGAAGGAACTGATATCACTTTTGGTCAGGTCCACCGCAGCAACTGCGGCATTGATGTACTGTGCATCAGTGGGGGAATCGTGTCTTGCTTTAACCACCGTCTCAACATATTGTAACCATGTCTCTAACATACCTGACCGACCGTCGAACAGGAGGGACGGGTTGGAACGACTAGCTATAGCACTTGCACTTGAGATATGGGGCACTGCCTGACTAACTGTTATAACTGCTATAACTCAGCACACAGTCAGAGAGGACATAACACGGTGTTACTTGATAACTGCTTATTTTGTACAACAATGTATGAATTTCAACAAAAATAAAAAATAGTACACTCTGAAACTCAAAGTAAAATATGGGTACAAGTGAATTAACTGCTGGGGTGTTCACAAAAACAAAATGCAGAGGTAATCTAGCAATTTCAAAAGAAAACTGACAACAAAATTTTATAATAAGGAATTGAACTGGAGGAATGGCAGCAAAAATGGCAAAAGTTGCACAAATTAAATTAAATCAGGTATTACAAAACTGTACTGTGGTGCAGGCTTGCTCAACACACAGCAAAGGGTTGCAGGTGCTGGCAGTTGCACTTAGGTATGCAAAAATATGAATTCACTTACAGCAAGGTAAGGTGACAAAACAAATGATAGGAGCAGAGTATACAATGGTACTAAAAATCACAAAAAATTACTGTATCAAGAATTGCTAAATTTCACACAAAATTAATAAAATTCAAAATATTAAAAGTCAATAATAATAGGAGCAAACCTCAAGGGGGGCTCCTTGCTGTGGTGAAGAGGCTCTTGGTCTGAGGAATTGGACCTTTTGGTCTTCTTCCTCACACCGAACCTAATTAACCCCAATCCCCCCTCCCTTTTCCCATTTTCCCCATCCTCCCTTTTTTACCTTTCCTCCTCTTCCTCCTCATCCCTCCCTTATTTCCTTCCCATTTTTTACCCTGGGAGCTTCCCTCCACAGGCATTCTAGTTCCTAGGTAGGGGGAAGGGTATCGTGGTCCATCCCATTCCGTTGAGGTCCTTGGCGGTGGTGTAGTTTGCTGTGGAATCTGGATCGCCTGGGGATGTCCCGATCCCTCTCCGGTCTCCCGGGGAGTTGCCTTGGGTATCTTTCGGGCGACGGGTGTATCTCTGGAGGCCACCTTTCGGATTCCGGGTGTGGTGGCCGAAGGCGGTATGCTTTGTGGCGGATATTCGGCCGCCCTCTCTTTTGTCCGCCGAGGTGGCTCGGTGGATGTGAGGTTGCTATCCCGGATTGCTGGTTTACTGGCATGAAGGGTAGGGTATGGCACGGGTTCCATGCAGCATCT
>WNWK01046378.1:0-14345 GCA_009830355.1 Cherax destructor
CCACATATCTCCACTAGCCCATCACCACATATCTCACCCTAGCCCCATCCATCCACATATCTCACCCTAGCACCATCCATCCACATATCTCACACTAGCCCCATCCATCCACATATCTCACCTAGCCCCATCCATCCACATATCTCACCCTAGCCCCATCCATCCACATATCTCACTATTATCCAGTCCCCTATCTCCCTAGCCCATCCATCCACATATCTCCCTGCCCATCCATCACTATCTCCCCTGCACCTCATCACGTTCTCCTGCCTGCCCATCTACCTATCCATCACTATCTCACGCCCTCTCACTATCACCTGCCACCGTCCGTCACATTCTCCCTGGCCCCTCCGTCTTCCGCACTTATCATCCGTCAGGTCCCTCCGTCCGTCCACTATCTCGCCTGCCCGTCCAGTCCACATTCTCGCCTGGCCCATCCTCACGATTCTCGCTGCCATTACATCCTCACAGATCTCCCTTCATCCTCAGCATCTCACTAATCCGTCCACGTATCTCCCTGCCCTCCGTCACTATCTCCTAGTCCCGTCCGACTCCACATCTATCTCCTGCCTAGCTCTATCTGCCTCCACGTATCTCAGCCACCATCCAGTCACGTATTCCCCTGACCTCCGTCACATATCTCACCTGCATCCGTCCCCTATCTCACCTAGCCCATCCATCACTATCTCCCTAGCATCCTCCATATCTCACTGCCCCGTCCTCACATATCTCACTGGTCCATCCGTCACATCCATCTCCGCACTTCTCCATCCATCCGTCCATCTTCACCTAGACCGTCCATCCACTATCTCCCTGCCCATCGTCACTATCTCATGCTCCAATCCTCATCTCCTAGCCTCCATCACTATCTCACCTAGTCCTATCCTCACTATCTCACCTAGCCCTCCTCACATAGTCTCCCTACTACCATCCATCACGTTCTCACTGCACATCCGTCACATAGTCTCCTAGCCGTCCGTCCACTATCTCCCTGGCCCATCCGTCCACAGATCTCCCTGCACGTCCGTCCATTCTCCCCTGGCACCGTCCGTCCACTATCTCCCTGACCATCCAGTCCTATCCTCGCCTGCCGCTCAGTCCGTATCTCGCCTGGCCTATCCGTCACATGTCTCCCTGGCCCATCCGTCCATATCTCCCTGGCACCGTCCAATCCATCTCCCTGGCCCTCATCCATATCTCACCTGGCACCATCCTCACATATCTCACCTGCCAAATCACGCATATCTCACCTGGCCTTCCTCACATTACTCCTAGCCGTCCGTCACATATCTCCCTGGACCATCCGTCCACATGTCTCACTGGCCCATCCGTCCATTTCCCTGGCACCTCCTCACAGTCTCCCTGCCCTCCGTCCACTAGTCTCCACTAGACCATCCGTCACTATCTCACCTGGCCATCCATCACTATCCCCTGGCCTCCTCACTTCCCTGCCTCCTCCATTTCGCCTCCATCTCACTAGCCATCCATCACGTATCTCACCTAGCTCCATCCTCCACAGTCTCCTGGCCGTCCATGTATCTCACTGATCCTCCGATCTCACTGGCTCCTCCACATCTGCCCATCCACTGGTTGCCCTGTTTTGAGTCATAACATACTTCCTACTCATCTAAATATCTTGATTTCCCTAGACCCAATCCTTCCATACAGCTTTTTCTATGCCTCATCCAACCATCTAGGTTCCCCTAGCACCATCCAACTATCTAGGTTCCCCTAGCACCATCCAACCATCTAGGTTCCCCTAGCACCATCCAACCATCTAGGTTCCCCTAGCACCATCCATCCATCTAGGTTCCCCTAACACCATCCAACCATCTAGGTTCCCTAGCACCATCCAACCATCTAGGTCTCCCTTAGCACCATCCAACCATCTAGGTTCCCCTAGCACCATCCAACCATCTAGGTTCCCCTAGCACCATCCAACCATCTAGGTTCCTAGTACCATCCAACCATCTAGGTTCCCTAGCACCATCCATCCATCTAGGTTCCCTAACACCATCCAACCATCTAGGTTCCCCTAGCACCATCCAACCATCTAGGTTCCCCTAGCACCATCCAACCATCTAGGTTCCCCTAGCACCATCCAACCATCTAGGTTCCCCTAGCACCATCCAACCATCTAGGTTCCCCTAGCACCATCCAACCATCTTAGGTTCTTCTAGCACATTCCAACCATCTAGGTTCCCCTAGCACCATCCATCCATCTAGGTTCCCCTAGCACCATCCAACCATCTAGGTTCCCCTAGCACCATCCAACCATCTAGGTTCCCTAGCACCATCCAACCATCTAGGTTCCTAGCACCATCCATCCATCTAGGTTTTCCTAGCACCATCCAACCATCTAGGTTCCCCTTGCACCATTCATCCATCTAGGTTCCCTAACACCATCCATCATCTAGGTTCCTAGTACCATCCAACATCTAGGTTCCTCTAGCACCATCCATCCATGCTAGGTTCCTAGCACCATCCAACCATCTAGGTTCCATAGCTTATCCAACCATCTAGGTTCCTCTAGCACCATCCAACATCTAGGTTCCCCTAGACATCCAACCATCTAGGTTCCCTAGTACATCCATCATCTAGGTTTCCTCTAGTACCATCCAACATCTAGGTTCCCTAGCACCATCCATCCATTAGTTCCTCTTAGCACCATCCATCCATCTAGGTTCCTAGCACCCTCCAACCATCTGGTTCCCTAGCACCATCCATCCATCTAGGTTCCCTAGTACATCCATCCATCTAGGTTCCTCTAGACCATCCACCATCTAGGTTCCTCTAGACCATCCATCCATCTAGGTTCCTCTAACCATCAACCATCTAGGTTCCTTAGCTACCATCCATCCATTAGGTTCCCTAGACCATCAGACATCTAGGTTCCTCTCAGACCATCCATCATTCTAGGTTCTCACTGTATCTCATCCATCTAGGTTCCTCTAGTAACTCATCAACCATCTAGGTTCTCCTCTAGCTACCATCCAGCCATCTGGTTCTCCTAGGACTCATCACCTCTCAGGTTCCTAGTGTTTACTCCCTAGTACTCATCTGATCCATCTAGGTTCCTAGACATCCAACCATCTAGTTTCTCCTAGTACTCATCCAACCATCTAGCTTCCTCTAGCCCATCAAACCATCTGGTTCTCTAGACCATCCAACCATCTAGGTTTCCTAGACCATCCAACCATCTAGGTCCTACTCCTCGGCTAGCACCATCCAACTCATCTAGGTTCCTCTTAGCACCTCCACCATCTGGTTTCTGATCCTTGTTATCCTCCTCAGTGAAGTGCACTCTTGTTATCCTCCTCAGTGAACTGCACTCTTGTTTCCTCTCAGTGACTCACTCTTTTATCCTCTCAGTGAAGCTGCACTCTTGTTATCCTCCTCAGTGAAGCTGCACTCTTGTTATCCTTCTCGAGTGAAGCTGCACTCTTGTTATCCTCCTCGAGTGAAGCTGCACTCTTGTTATCCTCCTCGAGTGAAGCTGCACTCTTGTTATCCTCCTCGAGTGAAGCTGCACTCTTGTTATCCTCTCGAGTGAAGCTGCACTCTTGTTATCCTCTCAGTGAAGCTGCACTTTGTTATCCTCCTCGAGTGAAGCTGCACTCTTGTTATCCTCTCGAGTGAAGCTGCACTCTTGTTATCCTCCTCGAGTGAAGCTGCACTCTTGTTATCCTCTCGAGTGAAGCTGCACTCTTGTTATCCTCTCAGTGAAGCTGCACTCTTGTTATCCTCCTCAGTGAAGCTGCACTCTTGTTATCCTCCTCGAGTGAAGCTGCACTCTTGTTATCCTCCTCGAGTGAAGCTGCACTCTTGTTATCCTCCTCAGTGAAGCTGCACTCTTGTTATCCTCCTCAGTGAAGCTGCACTCTTGTTATCCTCCTCGAGTGAAGCTGCACTCTTGTTATCCTCCTCAGTGAAGCTGCACTCTTGTTATCCTCTCAGTGAAGCTGCACTCTTGTTATCCTCCTCGAGTGAAGCTGCACTCTTGTTATCCTCCTCGAGTGAAGCTGCACTCTTGTTATCCTCCCCGAGTGAAGCTGCACTCTTGTTATCTCTCAGGACTGCACTCTGTTATCTCCTCAGTGAAGCTGCACTCTTGTTATCCTCCTCAGTGAAGCTGCCTCTTGTTATCCTCCTCAGTGAAGCTGCACTCTTGTTATCCTCCTCAGGAAGCTGCAAGCTCTTGTATCCTCTCAGTGAACTGCACTCTTTCCCTCAGTGAAGCTGCACTCTTGTTATCCTCCTCAGTGAAGCTGCACTCTTTGTATCCTCCTCGAGTGAAGCTGCACTCTTGTTATCCTCTCGAGTGAAGCTGACTCTTGTTATCCTCCTCGAGTGAAGCTGCACTCTTGTTATCCTCCTCGAGTGAAGCTGCACTCTTGTTATCCTTCTCAGTGAAGCTGTACTCTTGTTATCCTTCTCTAGTGAAGCTGCACTCTTGTTATCCTTCTCTAGTGAAGCTGCACTCTTGTTATCCTCCTCGAGTGAAGCTGCAACTCTTGTTATCCTCCTCGAGTGAAGCTGCACTCTTGTTATCCTCTCGAGTGAAGCTGCACTCTTGTTATCCTCCTCGAGTGAACTGCACTCTTGTTATCCTCCTCAGTGAAGCTGCACTCTTGTTATCTCCTCGAGTGAAGCTGCACTCTTGTTATCCTCCTCAGTGAAGCTGCACTCTTGTATCCTCCTCGAGTGAAGCTGCACTCTTGTTATCCTCCTCGAGTGAAGCTGCACTCTTGTTATCCTCCTGAGTGAAGCTGCACTCTTGTTATCCTCCTCGAGTGAAGCTGACTCTTGTTATCCTCCTCGAGTGAAGCTTTGCGCTCTTGTTATCCTCCTCGAGTGAAGCTGCACTCTTGTTATCCTCCTCGAGTGAAGCTGCACTCTTGTTATCCTCCTCGAGTGAAGCTGCATCTTGTTATCCTCTCAGTGAAGCTGCACTCTTGTTATCCTCTCAGTGAAGCTGCACTCTTGTTATCCTCCTCGAGTGAAGCTGCACTCTTGTTATCCTCCTCGAGTGAAGCTGCACTCTTGTTATCCTCCTCGAGTGAAGCTGCACTCTTGTTATCCTCCTCGAGTGAAGCTGCACTCTTGTTATCCTCCTTGAGTGAAGCTGCACTCTTGTTATCCTCCTCGAGTGAAGCTGCACTCTTGTTATCCTCCTCGAGTGAAGCTGCACTCTTGTTATCCTCCTCAAGTGAAGCTGCACTCTTGTTATCCTCCTCGAGTGAAGCTGCGCTCTTGTTATCCTCCTCGAGTGAAGCTGCACTCTTGTTATCCTCCTCGAGTGAAGCTGCACTCTTGTTATCCTCCTCGAGTGAAGCTGCACTCTTGTTATCCTCCTCGAGTGAAGCTGCGCTCTTGTTATCCTCCTCGAGTGAAGCTGCACTCTTGTTATCCTCCTCGAGTGAAGCTTTATTTATTTTATTAACACAGGCCGTTTCCCACCAAGGCAGGGTGGCCACCAAGGCAGGGTGGCCCGACAAAGAAAAGCTTTCATCATCATTCACTCCATCACTGTCTTGCCAGAGGCGTGCTTACACAACAGCTACAAAACTGCAACATTAACACCCCTCCTTCAGAGTGCAGACACTGTACTTCTCATCACCAGGACTCAAGTCCGGCCTGCCGGTTTCCCTGAAACCCTTCATAAATGTTACCTTGCCTACAGTCCAACAGCACGTCAAGTCCTTTAACAATTTGTCTCCATTCGTTCCTATCTAACACGCTCACCCACGCTTGCTGGAAGTCCAAGCCCCTCGCTCACAAAACCTCCTTTACCCCCTTCCTCCAACCTTTTCTAGGCCGACACTCTCGAAGTCATTCTATTTTGCGCTATCCTCTCTATACGTCCAAACCATCTCAACAACCTCTCCTCAGCTCTCTGGATAATAGTTTTGGTAATCCCACACCTCCTCCTAATCTCCAAACTACGGATTCTCTGCATTATATTCACACAACACATTGCCCTCAGACATGACATCTCCACTGCCTCCAGCCTTCTCCTTGTTGCAACATTCATCACCCATGTCTCACACCCATACAAGAGTGTTGATATAACTATACTCTCATACATTCCCCTCTTTGCTTTCATTGATAAAGTTCTTTGTCTCCACAAGCTCCTCATTGCACCACTCACCTTTTTCCCCTCATTAATTATATAATTCACCTCATCCTTCATAGACCCATCTGCTGACATGTCCACTCCCAAATATCTGAACACATTCACCTCCTCCATACTCTCTCCCTCCAATCTGATATTCAATCTTCCATTATCTAATATTTTGTTATCCTCATCATCTTACTCTTTCCTATATTCACTTTTAATTTCCTTCTTTTACACACCCTACCAAACTCATCCACCAACCTCTGCAACTTCTCTTCAGAATCCCTGGAAAGCACAGTGTCATCAGCAAAGAGCAACTGTGACAACTCCCACTTTGTGTTAGATTCTTTATCTTTTAACCCCACACCTCTTGCCAACACCCGAGCATTCACTTCTCTTACAACTCCATTTATAAATATATTAAACAACCATGGTGACATCACACATTCCTGTCTAAGGCCTACTTTTACTGGGAAATAATCTCCCTCTCGCCCACATACTCTAACCTGTGCCTCAGTATCCTCGTAAAAACTTTTCACCGCTTTCAATAACCTATCTCCTATTCCATACATTTGCAACATCTGCCACATTGCCCCCTATCCACCCTATCATATACCTTTTCCAAATCCATAAATGCCACAAACACCTCCATACCCTTATCTAAATATTGTTCACTAATATGTTTCACTGCAAACACTTGGTCTACACACCCCCTGCCCTTCCTAAAGCCCCCTTGTTCATCTGCTATCCTGCTCTCCGTCTTACTCTTAATTCTTTCAATAATAACTCTACCATACACTTTACAGGTATACTCAACAGACTTATTCGCCTAAAAATTTTACACTGTCTTTTGTCCCCTTTGCCTTTATACAAAGGAACTATACACGCTCTGTGCCAATCCCTAGGTACCTTACCCTCTTCCATACATTTATTAAATAAAAACACTAACCACTACAAAACTATATCCCCACCTGCCTTTAACATTTCCGTGTTCATCCCATCAATCCTAGCTGCCTTACCCCCTAAGCCATGGTCTTCCTTGTTCCATCCATCTTCTTCCCACAAACATGCTTCCTTTCCTCCATAAGATGTCTTCCTTCCATACAGCCTCTCCCACTAAATCTCTCGTCTCCATTTTTAACATGTCTTTTCCTCCAAAGCCATGGTCTTCCTCGCTCCACTAAGCCATGGTCTTCCTGTCTCCACTAAGCCATGGTCTTCTCGTCCTCCACTAAATGTCTTCACTCTCCACTAGCAGGTCTTCCTCGTCCTCCACTAAGCCATGGTCTTCCTTGTCTCCACTAAGCCATGGTCTTCCTCGTCCTCCACTAGCCATGGTCTTCCTCGTCCTCCACTAAGCCATGGTCTTCCTCGTTCTCCACTAAGCCATGGTCTTCCTTGTCCTCCACTAAGCCATGGTCTTCCTTGTCCTCCACTAAGCCATGGTCTTCCTTGTCCTCCACTAAGCCATGGTCTTCCTCGTCCTCCACTAAGCCATGGTCTTCCTCGTCCTCCACTAAGCCATGGTCTTCCTTGTCCTCCACTAAGCCATGGTCTTCCTCGTCCTCCACTAAGCCATGGTCTTCCTCGTCCTCCACTAAGCCATGGTCTTCCTCGTCCTCCACTAAGCCATGGTCTTCCTCGTCCTCCACTAAGCCATGGTCTTCCTCGTCCTCCACTAAGCCATGGTCTTCCTCGTCCTCCACTAAGCCATGGTCTTCCTCGTCCTCCACTAAGCCATGGTCTTCCTCGTCCTCCACTAAGCCATGGTCTTCCTCGTCCTCCACTAAGCCATGGTCTTCCTGTCCTCCACTAAGCCATGGTCTTCCTCGTCCTCCACTAAGCCATGGTCTTCCTCGTCCTCCACTAAGCCATGGTCTTCCTCGTCCATAAGCCATGGTCTTCCTCCACTAAGCCATGGTCTTCCCCCGTCCTCCACTAAGCCATGGTCTTCTCGTCCCACTAAGCCATGGTCTTCCTCCACTCAAGCTATGGTCTTCCTCGTCCTCCACTAAGCCATGGTCTTCCTCCACTAGCCATGGTCTTCCTCCACTAAGCCATGGTCTTCCTTGTCCTCCACTAAGCCATGGTCTTCCTCGTCCACCACTAAGCCATGGTCTTCCTCGTCCTCCACTAAGCCATGGTCTTCCTCGTCCTCCACTAAGCCATGGTCTTCCTCCACTAAGCCATGGTCTTCCTCCACTAAGCCATGGTCTTCCTTGTCCTCCACTAAGCCATGGTTTTCCCTCGTCCACCACTAAGCCATGGTCTTCCTCGTCCTCCACTAAGCCATGGTCTCCTGTCTCCACTAAGCCATGGTCTCCTCCACTAAGCCATGGTCTTCTCCACTAAGCCATGGTCTTCTCCTCACTAAGCTATGGTCTTCCTCGTCCTCCACTAAGCCATGGTCTTCCTCCACTAAGCCATGGTCTTCCTCCACTAAGCCATGGTCTTCCTGTCCTCCACTAAGCCATGGTCTTCCTCGTCCCCACTAAGCTATGGTCTTCCTCGTCCTCCACTAAGCCATGGTCTTCCTCCACTAAGCCATGGTCTTCCTCCACTAAGCCATGGTCTTCCTTGTCCACCACTAAGCCATGGTCTTCCTCGTCCACCACTAAGCCATGGTCTTCCTCGTCCTCCACTAAGCCATGGTCTTCCTCGTCCTCGTGGAAAATGGCAAATGTAATACCTATTTTCAAAGCAGGTGACAGGTCCTTAGCTTCGAACTATAGACCAATAAGCCTAACCTCCATAGTGAGAAAATTTATGGAATCAATAATTGCCGAGGCAATTCGTAGCCATCTTGAAAAGCATAAATTAATCAATGAATCTCAGCACGGTTTTACAAAAGGGCGTTCCTGCCTTACAAATTTAATAACTTTTTTCACTAAGGTATTTGAGGAGGTAGATCATGGTAATGAATATGATATTGTGTATATGGACTTCAGTAAGGCTTTTGATAGAGTCCCACAAAAGACTATTCAGGAAAATTAAGGCACACAGAATAGGAGGAGAAATTTTTTCCTGGATAGAGGCATGGTTGACAAATAGTCAGCAGAGAGTTTGCATAAATGGGGAGAAATCAGAGTGGGGAAGTGTCACAAGCGGTGTTCCACAGGGGTCAGTATGGGGCCCCTTGTTGTTCACAATCTACATAAACGACATAGATGAGGGAATAAATAGCGACATAAGCAAGTTTGCCGATGACACCAAAATAGGCCATCCAATTCATTCAAATGAAGACATTAGAGCACTCCAGGAAGATTTGAATAGACTGATGCAGTGGTCGGAGAAGTGGCAGATACAGTTTAATATAGATAAATGCAAAGTTTTAAATATTGGACAGGACAATAACCATGCCACATATAAACTAAATAATGTAGATCTTAATACTACTGATTGCGAAAAGGATTTAGGAGTTCTGGTTAGCAGTAATCTAAAACCAAGACAGCAGTGCATAAGTGTTCGCAATATTGCGAACAGAATCCTTGGCTTCATATCAAGAAGCATAATTAATAGGAGTCCTCAGGTTGTTCTTCAACTCTATATATCCTTGGTTAGGCCTCATCTAGATTATGCTGCACAGTTTTGGTCACCGTATTACAGCATGGATATAAATGCACTTGAAAACGTACAAAGGAGGATGACTAAGTTGATTCCATGTATTAGAAATCTTCCCTATGAGGATAGACTGAGGGCCCTGAATCTGCACTCTCTAGAAAGGCGTAGAATTAGGGGGGATATGATTGAGGTGTATAAATGGAAAACAGGAATAAATAAAGGTGATGTAAATAGCGTGCTAAAAATATCTAGTATTGACAGGACTCGCAGCAATGGCTTTAAGTTGGATAAATTCAGATTCAGGAAGGATATAGGAAAGCATTGGTTTGGTAATAGAGTTGTCGATGAGTGGAACAAACTCCCGAGTACAGTTATAGAGGCTAAAACGTTGTGTAGTTTTAAAAATAGGCTTGATAAATATATGAGTGGGTGCGGGTGGGTGTGAGCTGGACCTGACTAGCTTGTGCTACTAGGTCAGATGCAGTGCTCCTTCCTTAAGTAAATGTAACCTGACCTATCTGGGTCGGGGCATTGGCTTAAGCCGGTGGGAGACTTGGACCTGCCTCGCATGGGCCAGTAATCCTGCTGCAGTGTTCCTTCTTTCTTATGTTCTTATGTTCATTCTACCCACTGCCTCACGAACTTCCCCCACACTCACAACTGGCTCTTCCACACTCCTACAAGATGTTATTCCTCCTTGCCCTATACACGAAATCACAGCTTCCCTGTCTTCATCAACATTTAACAATTCTTCAAAATATTCCCTCCATCTTCCCAATACCTCTAACTCTCCATTTAATAACTCTCCTCTCCGATTTATAAATGTCAAATCCATTTGTTTCCTAGGCTTTCTCAACTTATTAATCTCACTTCAAAACTTTTTCTTATTTTCAACAAAATTTGTTGATAACATTTCACCCACCATCTCATTTACTCTCTTTTTACATTACTTTACCACTCTCTTAACTTCTCTTTTTCTCTCCATATTCTCCTCCCTCCTTGCATCACTTCTACTTTGTAAAAACCTCTCATATGCTAACTTTTTCTCTCTTACTACTCTCTTTACATCATCATTCCACTAATCTCTCTTCTTCCCTCCCGCACCCACTTTCCTATAACCACAAACTTCTGCTGAACATTCTAACACTATATTTTAAACTTACCCCTTACCTCTTCTACCCCACTGCCTATACTCTCACTAGCCCATCTGTCCTCCAACAGTTGTTTATATCTTACCCTAACCGCCTCCTTTTTTAGTTTATAAATCTTCACTTCTCTCTTACTTGCTGTTTCCATTCTCCTTGTATCCCATCTACCTTTTACTCCCACTGTAGCTACAACTGAAAAGTGATCTGATATATCTGTGGCCCCTCTATAAACATGTACATTCTGAAGTCTACCCAACAGTCTTTTATCTACCAATATGTAGTCCAACAAACTACTGTCATTTCGCCCTACATCATATCTTGTATACTTATTTATCCTCTTTTTCTTAACATATGTGTTACCTATAACCAAATCCCCTTTCTATACAAAGTTCAATCAAATGCTCCCCATTATCATTTACACCTGGGACCCCAAACTTACCTACCACACCCTCTCTAAACGCTTCTCCCACTTTAGCATTTAGGTCCCCTACCAAAATTACTCTCTCACTTGGCTCAAAGGTTCCTACACACTCGTTTAACATCTCCCAAAATCTCTCGCTCTCCTCTACACTCCTCTCTTCTCCAGGTGTATACACACTTATTATGACCCTCTTTTCACATCTGACCCTTATTTTAATCCACATAATCTTTGAATTTATACTTTTATGTTCCCTCTTCTCTTTCCATAACTGATCCTTCAACATTATTGCTACCCCTTCCTTAGCTCTAACTCTCTCAGATACTCCTGACTTAATCCCATTTATTTCTCCCCACTGAAACTCGCCTACCCCCTTCAGCTTTGTTTCACTTAGGGCCAGGACATCCAACTTCTTTTCATTCATAACATCAGCAATCATCTCTTTCTTATCATCCACACTACATCCACGCACTACATCCACACACTACATCCACGCACTACATCCACGCACTACATCCACACACTACATCCATGCACTACATCCATGCACTACATCAACGCACTACATCCACACACTACATCCACGCACTACATCCACGCACTACATCCACGCACTACATCCACGTCACTACATCCAGCACTACATCACGCACTACATCACGCACTCATCCACGCTACATCACGCACTACATCCACACACTACGATCCGCACTACATCCACGCACTACATCCACGCACTACATCCACGCACTACATCCATGCATACTCCACGCACTACATCACGCACTACATCACACACTACATCCATGCACTACATCCACACATTCCACGCACTACATCCCACTACATCCATGCACTACATCCACACATACATCCACGCACTACATCCACGCACTACATCCATGCACTACATCCATGCACTACATCCACACTACATCCACGCACTACATCCACGCACTACATCCACGCACTACATCCACGCACTACATCCATGCACTACATCCACGCACTACATCCACGCACTACATCCACGCACTACATCCACGCACTACATCCACGCACTACATCCACGCACTACATCCACGCACTACATCCACGCACTACATCCACGCACTACATCCACGCACTACATCCACGCACTACATCCACGCACTACATCCACGCACTACATCCACGCACTACATCCACGCACTACATCCACGCACTACATCCACGCACTACATCCACGCACTACATCCACGCACTACATCCATGCACTACATCAACGCACTACATCCACGCACTACATGAATGCACTACATCAACGCACTACATCCACACACTACATCCACGCACTACATCCACGCACTACATCCGCACTACATCCACGACCTACATCCACGCACTACATCCACGCACTACATCCACGCACTACATCCACGCACTACACCACGCACTACATCCACGCACTACATCCATGCTACATCAACGCACTACATCCACGCACTACATCCACGCACTCATCAGCACTACATCACGCACTACATCCACGCACTACATCCACACTCATCACGCACTACATCCACGCACTACATCCACGCACTACATCACGCACTACATCCACGCACTACATCCACGCACTACATCCACGCACTACTCATCGCACTACATCAACGCCTACATCCACGCACTACATCCACGCACTACATCCACGCTACTCACGCCTACTCACGCCTACATCCATGCACTACATCACGCACTACATCACGCACTACATCACGCACTCATCACGACTGCATCCGCACTACTCACGCACTAAATCCACACTACATCCACACACTACATCCACGCACTACATCCATGCACCAGTATTTCAGCCTATAGGAAGCCAGTGGTGACCTGTTCTTAGCTCAGTGAAGACGTGTCTTGTGTACTCTCTGTGGACTGAACCATCTTTGCTGTGCTTCCGTTATTAGCTACCTGAGATTGGATGATGGTTTCCTCGACTACGAGCAGCTATATCTCCAAATGAAGGCGGAATTAACGGAAGCTAGAAGAGAGATTCAACGTTTGAAGGGTATATGCAAGGATTATCCCCGGAACAATGTCGCCGATGATCAGACCAACGAATGGATGCTAGTCGAATCTGAAGGGACGAAGCTGAAGTTGAAGAAGGTCCAGGAGACTGCTGTGAAACCAGCAACTCTTTCCCTTGTTATCAGACGAATGTGAAGACATCCCAGCGAAGACCATTCTACAAAGACCGTCGAGAACGTCATGCACACGCCAGTCGAGGTAAGAACATTGTTTTAGTTGGGGATAGTCAGATTAAGTTTATGGATGGGGAATTTTGTCTTAAGGATAGGAATAGGAGGCAGAGGGTGTGTTATCCTGGGGCTGGGATGAAGGATATTGTTAGCCGTCTGGACGACATCATTAGAGGTAATGGGAGCAACCCATTTCTTGTCTCAGTGCTGGAGGCAACGATGTTGGCAGACGTAGGAGTGAGGAGCTGATTAGCAGCTATAGGTCAACAATAGACAGAATTAGGAAGAAGGGTGGGGAAACCCCGTCATATGTGGGATTTTGCCAAGGAGAGGAGTTGGGAAAAGAATGGTTGTCCAGGGGAATTGGTGTCAATTGCTGGCTGGACAAATACTGTAAGGAAAATGCAGTAACATTCATTGACAACTGGGACCTCTTCTATGGCAGAAATGACATGTATGCCAGGGATGGGGGCACTAGCAACTGCAGTTGAGGGAGCTGTTAGGGCTTTAAACTAGAAAAGTTAGTGGTATGGGTTATGGGGGAAAACAGAGAAGTCCAGTGTAGTAATGTTTTAAATTCTAGGGGAAAATAGTAATAGGCAGAATAAGGTGGATATTGGGAAAACCAGTGGCACTAGGTGACAAGGACAGTAATAGGTATAAGGGAAAAACAGAAATGAGCAGGAAGGGTAAAGATAAAGGAGGGGCTTTAATGTATATTACACCAATAGTCGTAGTGCTAGGGAAAAGATGGACGAGTTGAGAGAAATTGCAAGTACAGGTAATATTGATGTTTTTTCAATAACTGAAACATGGTTTAATATGAAAATGGGCTTGCCGCCCAATGTCACATT
>WNWK01046379.1:0-14345 GCA_009830355.1 Cherax destructor
CAGTTGGAACAGAATTTCTTTTTTTTAAATGGGACAGTCGTTCGTCGAGTGATGGTAAGAGTAACAGTTCCGCGGGCGAGATAAAACGTTCTGGTTCTATGGCGTGGGTTTGGAAAAAGAGATGGACCCGTGAAGCGCGGGTGCCTGCGATGTTTGAAAAGGCGATTTTGATCATGATGCATTGGGAATTGTGTGAATTGTGTCGGGGTTAAAAAAGTGGACATTTTCCAGTTGTATTAAAAAGTTAACGTCCCCCAAACAAGAATGGAGAAGCAGATATGTTGCTTGTCTCTGGTCTTCATTGCAGTGTCGAAGGATACTTCAAGGGTGAGCGACTGTGTTTTCCAGTAGCACGGAAAAGCAGTGGAATATTTGTCTCAAAAAAATGCTTTAAAAAGGGTTTTTTCTTCTTTAAAAACAAAAATGAACGACTTAGTCACACCTTTTTTATAACAGCCCAACACAGGAACCCAGTCGGACTCAGAGCAACATAATAACAACAGGAGCTGCTGCTTCGTATGTTTGAACAATTTGTTTAAGACCCCCCAATATTTGATTAATTTTCTGTATCACAAAAGAACAGAAAATTAATGTTAGAACCAACACTGATACGATGATCGCCCCACATGGGGACGGTAGCAAAAAAGGCATTGAAACTGGGTCCACACGGTGCCCGTGGTTCAATCCCCGGCATGGGTGGAAATGCTAGACATGTTTCCTTATATATGCTATTCCTGTTCACCTAGCAGTAAGTAGGTACATGAAATAATAATAAAATTTGTATGCCCTGCTGGCACCTATGGGCCCTGCTGCCCCCCATAGGCCTACCAGCCAGCCGGCCTCACGCTTACCCTGTCTCACTGAGGCAGCCGACGTCACTCAGGAATAAGGTCTACTGCATAACTCTCTCCTGGGCCAGGCCACTTAAACTCACTGTCTGTGTACCAACAACCCAAATGAAGTAACAAGCCTCCGAAGAATTATTATTGATCCGGCTTGCACAACCGCAATTTCTCACGATAAATGGTGGAAGGTGTGGTGGCAGCAAGTGTGTTTGCCGGAGATAGGAAGAAGCAGGAAGATCTTGTCTCAACTTCATCCTCCATACATGAAGCATCCGTCTCTCTAAAAGGTTGTCCTGAAGTTGTGTTTGCAAGTTTCATCATTCAAACAGAATCAGCAGGATCCAGGCTGAAATTTGCCAAATTTGAGAAATCTTCATGGCGTCACCTGCCACTTCACAGCGTCCAATGCTGTTCTTCAGTCACGTTTTCAGCGTCACGTGCATGTTTCTGCTGTTGTTGTTGAGCTCACCCGTATTCAGCAAGTCAGAGGTGAGTTGTGGGGTTTCTCTGCGTCCAGTGTGGTTGGTTCTCCAAGTGATTATGTGGGGTGTGGAAGTGGCCGGACCCTCCCTCATCATCCCCACCCACACTCATCCACTACCACCATACACCATTACACTCTCACCCCCTCTTTGCTGTTTTTCTATGAATTCAGTGCGAATTCTTTGTAAAGGGGTTGTGTATCCGAGTGCCCGAGGTCACTCGAAGCCACATAGATCACGAAGCCATGTGTGGATGAGGCCACGTGGATCTACAAGCCATGTGGGGCGAGCCACGTTAGTTACCAAAGCCACATGCTTTTTGTGTGCTGCCTGGCATCCCCCATGACATCACCATGCTACCCATCACCCCTGACGTCAAGATCCTGTCCGACGTCACTCTGGACGTCACTCAATATGTCTGCTCGACGTCACCCACGACGTCTGCCCAACGTCACCCAGGACATTGCCTCACGTTACCATGCTGCCCGCATCACTCCCTGACGTCACGATGCTATCCTCAAGGACATCACCTCACAACGTTTGCCCGACGTCACCTGCTACATTACCTGACGTCTCCGTGCACCCCCGGATTGACGGGTCACCTCGCGACGTCACCCATTATGTCACCCCGGCCCCCGACCACCTCACGTCTGCCGTCACCATGCTGCCCTGATGCCACCTCGCGATAATACCCCATGACATCCCTCCCACGTCACGCTTGGCGTCACCACTGATGTCACATCGACAGTGTTATAGTTTCACAGGAGCAATTTGTTTCAGTATTGTTGAGAATGAGGAAAATATGTCGCTTGTTAATTCCTGTCAGTCTGCGTTCTAATACGCTTTTTATTGCCTTAATTTTCGATTTTTTTCAAAGAAAAGCATCTTTTTCTAGTAAATGTTGAACCGCATGTCAGTGCGAGTGTGCAATTTTCCATGCGTCCTGATATGTGGTGGAGCCCAATTGTTGTAGACCACAGTGTGGTCTGAGCCCGACCATTGGTAACACCTTTGTGTTATATGTCACCTGTTTTCCATTGACAGCTGACATTATCAGTCCAGGCATCAGTTTACAGCGTCTGAGCCCCCGCAGAAAGTTTATGCTCGCTGTTCGTAGACACCATGCCTGAGTCTTACCTATTACGACTCCCCATTGAGACTCGTTTCACTCCATTTGACTATCAGAGTAGTTATGTGTAAAAATTAGTCTGAGGATGTTAGACTAACTCCTGCTATAACCAAACTCTGTCGAAGAATGACCTAAGCCGCAGTAGCCCTGTCGGCAGGTGACTTGACTCGTGTCACAGCGTCATGGGCAACCTGCACAAAAGATGATATCACTGTGACTGGTAGCCCGCTCACTCCGTGATGTATGCTGCAACGACTCACAGATGATGTGCCCGAGTCATCCTAGCCATGGGCTCACTCTCGCTGGCACCACTAAACTGTGTTGTGCATTCCGGCAGTGACTGCCCGCGTCAGCACATGTCGAGAAATATCTTCCTGGCCTCAGAAGAAAATCCGCCCAGTTGCCGAGTACTGACGACGCCCACCAAGGGCACCATCAGATTGGCCCCAGGTTCAGTGAATCCTGCAGCGATTACTCCACGATGCTACTTCACCTGTTCCAGAGGGGTACCCCTTACGTCACACCAGCTGCAGCGATGTCTCCGGAAATTGCAGTATCTGTCCAGACGAGGAAGGGGCAGTGACGCCTGCCAAGGCGTCCATGATGTTAAAACCTCTTTTTTTTCTTCCCTCCCTGTAGGAAGATTTTTTTTTCTATGTCCACACGTATATATATGTTTATTTTGTGTTCTGTGCATCGTTCTTGAGAGAGAAAGACAGAGAGTTTTTTTAATCATATGGGAGGTGGCCAAGTGTTGTATGCCCAGTGGGTTCATAATTCGTGCCATGGTGGTGCTGCAACCATAGGCCTACCCCCAGCCCACCACGCTTCCCTGTCTCCCCGGCAGCCGACAACACTCAGGAAACAAAAGGTCCACCCGTCACTCTCTTTCCCGGCCATGGCCCTCATGGGCCAGGACACAAAAACAATGGTTTTACCAAGAACCCAAATAAAGAAGTTGCCTCGAAGAGCTTATATTGACCCCGCTTGGACAAAGCACCCAAATCAATTGCAATAAATTTGATTGCAGCATGATACAGTTTGTACAGAGATGGGGGACATTTTAGTTTTGCCTACAGAAAGCCCACAATGGCAATAACTAATTAACTGCTTGTATATAAGGACATTAACATGACCCCAATGGAAATAAGTCACTTTGTCAAACTTTTTGGGTTATTCTAGGTAATCTACAATTCTCACCTAATTTACTCACCTAATTGTGGTTGCAGGGTCGAGACTCAGCTCCTGGCCCCGCCTCTTCACTGATCGCTACTGGGTCCCTTCTCTCCCTGCTCCATGAGCTTTATCATACCTCTCTTGAAGCTATGCATGGTTTCTATCTCCACTACATCACTTACTAGACTATTCCACTTCCTGATCTCTATGGCTGAAGAAATACTTCCTAACATCCCTTTGACTCATCTGAGTCTTCAACTTCCAATTGTGACCCCTTGTTTCTGTGTCCCCTCTCTGGAACATTCTGTCTCTATCCACCTTTTCTCTTTCCCGCAGTATTTTATATGTCGTTATCATGTCTCCCCTAACCCTCCTGTCCTCCAGTGTTGTCAGGCCGATTTCCCTTAACCTTTCTTCGTAGGACATTCCCCTTAGGTCTGGAACTAACCTTGTCGCAAACCTTTGTACTTTCTCTAATTTATTGACATGCTTGACCAGGTTCGGGTTCCAAACTGGAGCTGCATACTCTAGTATGGGCCTGAGGTACACGGTGTACAGTGTCTTGAACGATTCCTTACTAAGGTATCAGAACGCTATTCTCAGGTTTGCCAGTCGCCCGTATGCTGCAGCAGTTATCGGATTGATGTGTGCTTCCGGAGACGTGCTTGGTGTTATACTCACCCCAAGATCTTTTCTTTGAGCTAGGTTTGCATTCTTTGGCCCCTAACCTATACTCTGTCTACAGTCTTCTTTGCACATCCCCAATCTTCATGACTTTGCATTTGGCGGGGTTAAATTCGAGAAGCCAGTTGCTGGACCAGGTGTCCAGCATGTCCAGGTCTCTTTGAAGTCCTGCCTGATCCTCATCTGATTTAATTCTCCTCATTAACTTCACATCATCTGCGAACAGAGACACTTCTGAGTCTATCCAATCCGTCATGTCATTCACATATACCAAGAATAGCACAGGTCCTAGAACTGATCCCTGTGGGACCCCGCTCGTCACAGGCGCCCACTGTGATACCTCATCACGTACCATGACCCATTGTTGCCTCCCTGTCAGGTATTCTCTGATCCATTGCAGTGCCCTTCCTGTTATACACGCCTGATCCTCTAACTTCTGCACTAATCTCTTATGAGAAACTGTGTCGAAGGCCTTCCTGCAGTCCAAGAAAATGCAATCAACCCACCCCTCCCTCTCGTGTCTTACTTCTGTTATTTTGTCATAGAACTCCAGAAGGTTTGTGACACAGGATTTGCCTTCCGTGAATCCGTGCTGGTAATTGTTTATAATATTGTGCCGTTCCAGGTGCTCCACCATTCTCCTCCTGATAATCTTCTCCATGACTTTGCACACTATACACGTAAGTGACACTGGTCTATAGTTTAGTGCCTCGTTTCTGTCTCCTTTCTTAAAAATTGGAACTACATTTGCCTTCTTCCATACCTCAGGTAGCTGCCCAGTTTCAAGGGATGTGTTGAACATTGTGGTTAGTGGCACACACAGCATCTCTGCTCCCTCTCTAAGGACCCACGGAGAGATGTTGTCCGGTCCCATCGCCTTTGAGGTATCAAGGTCACTGAGCAATTTCATCACCTCCTCCTCAGTTGTGTGTATGTCATCCAATACTTGGAATATTCCTTGTTGGTGTCCCACTCTGTACTATCTTCCCAGAGTCCTTTCTGCCTCCACTGTAAATAACTCCTTAAATCTCGTGTTGAGCTCCTCACATACCTCTTGATCGTTTCTTGTGAGTTCCCCACCTTCTTTCCTCAGCCTCATCACCTGGTCTTTGACTGTTGTCTTCCTCCTAATGTGACTATATAACAGTTTCGGGTCAGACTTAACTTTCGATGCTATGTCATTTTCGTACTGTCGCTGGGCCTCCCTCCTTATCTGTGCATACTCGTTTCTAGCTCTACGACTAATCTCCTTATTTTCCTGGGTCCTTTGCCTTCTGTACTTTTTCCATTCTCTAGCGCACTTAGTCTTTGCCTCCCTGCACTTTTGGGTAAACCAAGGGCTCGATCTGGACTTCCCATTATTTCTGTTACCCTTGGGAACAAACCTTTCCTCTGCTTCCTTGCATTTTGTTGTTATGCATTCCATCATTTCGTTTACTGACTTTCCTTCCATGTCTCTGTCCCACTGAACCTCCTGCAGGAAGTTCCTCATACCCGTGTAGTCCCCTCTTTTATAGTTTGGCTTTTACCTTTCAACTCCTGTTTCCCTCTCCACTTGTAACTCTACTATGTACTCAAAGCTCAGAACCAGATGGTCACTGGCTCCCAGGGGCCTCTCATATGTGATGTCCTCAATGTCTGAGCTGTTCAGGGTGAACACGAGGTCCAGCCTTGCTGGTTCGTCCTCTCCTCTCTCTCTCTGGTAGTGTCCCTGACATGTTGGTGCATAAGGTTTTCCAGTACCACATCCATCATCTTGGCTCTCCATGTTTCTGGACCCCCATGTGGCTCCAGATTTTCCCAATCGATCTCCCTGTGGTTGAAGTCGCCCATAACCAGTAGTTTTGCTCTGCTCGAGTGAGCTCTTCTTGCCACCTCAGCCAGTGTGTCCACCATTGCTCTGTTGCTCTCTTCATATTCCTCTCTTGGCCTCCTGCAGTTCTTTGGTGGGTTATACATCACTGCAATGGCTACCTTATGTTCCCCAGACTGGATTGTACCTACTATGTAGTCCCTTTCACTAATCACATCCATGCCTTCCATTTCTTCAAATCTCCATTGGTTCCTTACGAGCAGTGCAACCCCTCCTCCCCCTTTATTCCTTCTATCTTTCCTCATTATCTGATATCCCGGTGGGAAGATTGCATATGTTATTGCCTTAGTGATTTTCGTTTCTGTGACTGCTATGATGTCTGGGGACTTCTCATTGATTCTTTCATTCCACTCCTCATATTTATTCGTTATTCCATCAGCTTTTGTGTACCAAACCTTCAACTTCATTTCTAAAACTGTGGTCCTGGGGGAATAATGGGGTTCGAGCGGGAGCCCTGGCGGGGGTCTATGGGGGGTTTTGGTGGGGGTGGGGTTTGTGATGGGGGTGGGGGCAGAGTGCCTGTAGGGGTTGCTGTACGGGTGGGGGTTTGTGATGGGGGTAGGGGACAGAAGGAATAGGGGTTGCTGTAGGGGTGGTTTTTTTTGTAGGGGTGGGGGTTGCTGTATGGGTGGTGTTTGTGATATGGTGGGTGGGGGCAGAAGGAACTGTGTGTGGGTGTAGGTTTAATTTGTTCAGTTGCCTTTGGGTTGTCGTGGTTGAAGACCTTCTGCGGGTGCTTCTGGAGGATGTGTCTGCCCTTCTACCTGGGTCTGGGTTCCTCCGCTCTTCTTTGTCATTTCCTCTCGTTCCTCCTTTCGTCTTTGTATCCTCTCTTTCAGTAACATCCTTTCCTCTTGTGTTCCTGAACCTGAATAAACTTACTAGCCCAGTACTAGCGAACAGTTATTATATACAAATACAAATATTTATTTCATTGCAAGTTTACATAGGTTTTGTAGTTACAATCATAAACTGAAGTGCCAGGAGAGCCACTGACATGCCATGGTGAAGTGCCAGGAGAGCCACTGACATGCCATGAAGTGCAGAGCCACTGACTGCCGGTGAGTGCAGGAGAGCCACTGACATGCCATGGTGAAGTGCAAGGAGAGCC
This sequence comes from Cherax destructor, assembly GCA_009830355.1. NCBI lineage: Eukaryota > Metazoa > Arthropoda > Malacostraca > Decapoda > Parastacidae > Cherax > Cherax destructor. Next base: position 7,301 of record WNWK01046379.1, read on the forward strand.
ACTGGCATGCCATGGCATTAAGGGCAGCTTAATCTAATGACTTATAGACTATGAACATAATATTAGAGAAATTGATTGAGTTTGTTTTGTTTAAATAATAGATTGTACAAATTACAATATGATGATATTACATTGTTCAAATTACAATATAATGATATACATTGTAGTAAGTGTTTAGTAGGATGGTAATATAATAGTAAAAATTGAAATTATCTTAAGGGAAATAACATTGAGCATTTGTGAAAGTAATTTACAGTATGAGTATTTAGGTTAGGGTGAGTAGGTGGTAATAATAGTAACATAATAGTAAAAATTGAAATTATTTTATAGGAAAATAACATTGAGCATTTTTGAAAGTAATTTACAGCATGAGTATTTAGTTTAGGGTGAGTAGGTGGGTTTGAGAAGAGTCTTAAAATGATTTTCAGACAAGGTTATTTTAGTATTTACTGGTAATGAATTCCAGATTATGGGGCCCTTTATGTGCATAGAATTTTTACATAGGTTGATATGGACTCGGGGTATATCAAAATGTGATCTGTGTCTTGTATTGTGGTCATGGGTCCTATTATAGTTGGTGAGGAGAATTTTGAGTGGAGGGTTTATATTAGAATGTAGTTTTATGTATGTAGTAGACACAAGAATAAGTGTGAATGTTCTTTACGGTGAGTAGTTTTAGGCTTTTGAATATTGGTGGAGTATGCTGTCTAGAGTGGGAATTTGTTATCATTCTGACTGCAGCCTTTTGCTGGGTTATGAGTGGTCTAAGGTGATTTAATGTTGTTGATCCCCATGCACAGATTCCACAGGTGAGATAAGGGTAGATGAGTGAGTGATATAGTGTAAGGAGAGCTGAGTGAGGCACATAGTAGCGTATCTTAGATAATATTCCTACTGTCTTTGAGATTTTCTTGGAAACTTGTTGTGTGTGTCTGGAATTTAAGGCTACTGTCAATGTGGATTCCTAGGAATTTTCCCTCTGTGAGTCTTGTGATGGGTGAACTATTGAGCGTTATGTTAAGTGGAACATTTGTGGATTTGTGGCTCTGTTTCCAAACTGTATGAAGTAAGTATTGTCAGTATTGAGAGTAAGCTTATTAGTCGTCATCCATGTTGATATTTTCTGTAATTCGGCATTAACAGTGTTGGCCAGTTTGACTGGATTTGGGTGAGAGAAGACATATGTTGTGTCATCTGCAAATAATATGGGTTTGAGTAGTTGTGATGCATTGGGTAGGTCATTGATGTAAATGAGGAATAGGAGTGGACCCAGTACAATTCCTTGAGGGACTCCGACTGTAATTTGTTGAGTGGAAGAGTTCGCTCCATTTGTGTACACCCATTGGCTTCTGTTACTAAGGTATGACTTTAGGTAGTTGAGTGAGTGCCCTCTTATACCATAGTGTACTAATTTTTGTAAGCAGTAAATCATGGTCGACTGTATCAAAAGCTTTGCGTAGATCAATGAAGATTCCCAGTGGGACTTCTTTCTTCTCAAGTGCGGTGTATATTAACTCAATCATGTGTATAATGGCATTATTTGTGCTCTTGTTGGTCCTGAATTAATTTATCGAAGATTTTAGAAAGCAGTAGTAAATTAGATATTGGTCTATAATTATTCAAGTCTGTTTGATCACCTCCTTTGTGGATCAGGGTGACCCTTGCTATTTTGAGAATTGCTGGGAAGGTAGAGGTTTCAATGGATTTATTGAAGAGTGTTGCAATAATTGGTGACAGTACCTGTGAAGCTTTTTGTACATAAAAGGTGGTAAGCTGTTTATGTCTCCTGCGTTGTTTTAAGGGTGTTGATTATGAGCGAGACTTCTATTGAGTTGGTAGGAGCTAGGAATAGTGTATCAGTGTAGGTGTTGGTGAGGTAGTCTGTTGGACGGGTGTTCGAGCTTGGGATTTTACTCGTTAGATTCTTTCTTATGGTGGAGAAGAAAACATTAAGTCTGTTTGCTGTCTCAGTTGGTGAGAGTAGGGGTTCATCTGCCTTTGATAATTTGATGGTATTGTTCTTGGATATCTTTTTATTTCCTAGAATTGCAGATAGGGCTTTCCAGTCTTTTTCCTATCACCTTTTATGTTATGTAGTCTGTTCTCATAATACAATTTTTGACCTTCTTATCAGGCTGGTAAGGATTGATGAGTAACGTTTGGATTGTTCTCTGGTTATTAGACCCTTATGTATTGTTTTTCATATTGGTGCCTTTTGTTAATGGATTTAAGGATGCTGGGTGTTAGCCAGAGATTGTTGAGTTTCTTAGCTGTGATCTGTTTAGTTTTTTTAGGACGGCAATGTTTGTTATAGAGGTGGTGTTTTTTTTTTCAAGGAAATTATTGATGCATTTATTAGTATCTGAATATGTTTCTAACTCATTATTCCAGTCTATTTCAATCATAGCTGTTATAAAGTTATTAACAGCTGACTCGTTATGTAGTCTGAAGGTAACTTTTGTAATATCTTGGGGCAAATTACCTAGGTTGGTTATGAGAAATGTAGGGTAGTGGTCTGTTGTGTTGTCTGTGATTATGCCTGATTTTAGAGGGGATATAGTGTTAGTCCAGATGTGGTCTAGTAAGGAGATACTAGTCTCAGAGATTCTTGTTGGTAGTAACAAACAGTTGCTCATAGTGTTTGTGAATTCTGTTACTTGTGGGTCCTGGTCATGTAGGAGATTTATATTGAAATCTCCTGTGAGCAGCAAATGGTCTTTGTTCATGTGTGCATCAGTTATCAGGTTTCCTAATTTTTTCACTAAAGTGGTGAATGTTTGACTGAGGAAGTCTGGAGATGTTTATTATTGCGAGTGTTTTTTGCAGGTCTTTTGATTTAAATTTAGTTATAATATATTCTCCATGCTCATCCCTTATGCAAGAGTTATTGATACATTCAAGTTGATCTGAGTAATATATAGCTATTCCACCCCTCGCTGATCTGTCCTACAGTTGTGAATGGCTGTGTAACCTGTGATGGCATAGACACCTGTAATACCAGGCTTCAGCCAGGTCTCAGTGAGTGTTATGATTGACATATTGGTCTGGAGGAATTGGAGTAGTGCTGTGAGGTCATCATATCTATCTAAAGTAACTGGAGCTGACTATTAATCCAGTAGAAATCGATAATTATTGGCTGAATACATTCTAACACTTAAAAAATAAATCCGACAATAAATTACAAAATTGACAATAAATTACAAAACTAAAGAAAATTCTAAAAGATCTTCACAAAGTGCAGTGAATTTATGTAAATCAACACAGTGTAATAATTGCAAGTAAAAATAACATTTTTTTATACATAACCATTCTTTACCGTAAAATATTTGCTAAAAATACTAGAGCTTAAAACTGTCATATTTAACACATTCATTATTATAAGGAGGTATACGAATAAATGGACCAATTATCAAATAAATGGACCAATTATCAAATAAATGGACCAATTATCAAATAAATGGACCAATTATCAAATAAATGGACCAATTATCAAATAAATGGACCAATTATCAAATAAATGGACCAATTATCAAATAAATGGACCAATTATCAAATAAATGGACCAATTATCAAATAAATGGACCAATTATCAAATAAATGGACCAATTATCAAATAAATGGACCAATTATCAAATAAATGGACCAATTATCAAATAAATGGACCAATTATCAAAAATGGACCAAGCTTGACTACATGTCTTGGCTGTTTCCTTAGTTCGTCGGTATCTGATGATTACTCTCTGCTTGAATAATCTGGTATGTTTCCTTACACCTAGCAGTAAGTAGGTACCTGGGTGTTAGCCGTCTGTTGTGGGTCGTATCCTGGGAGCAAGATTAACCTAAGTTGCCCGAAATGCTATGCATAAAACAATCAACTTCGATTATCACATGACAAGAATGTAAAAAAGATTATTGACCCTAAATTCTCCTAATTAGCTCAAGACAAAAGGATCCAGGAACTCGCCCAACAGCTGCCTAATCTAGAAAAAAAAAACCGAATGACGACCACAGCTGTTGTTATGTATACCGAAGTAGTAACTTACTTCAACATCAAAATAAACAAAGTAGTTTGTTGAATTGCTTCAAAATTAAACGAACCAAATTGAGTAACAACAGTTTTAAGATTTCGTAATTTTACACAGTTCTCATCTGCCTGGAGACATAAACCCAAATTCTTGCTTACAAACCACACTGATGGAAGATGATCTGAAGGTTATCCTAGAAAGTAGTGATATCAAGGTTTCCCGTTTGTTAGGAATACTAGGACTAAAACGAAGTGTAATACTAATATTTCATTTATATGATTAAAAAAAAAACCTAATTTGTGTAGGCTACACCTGTTGTGTAGGCTACACCTGTTATGTAGCTACACCTGTTGTGTAGACTACACCTGTTTATAGATTACACCTGTTGTGTAGGCTACACCTGTTGTGTAGACTACACCTGTTGTATAGATTACACCTGTTGTGCAGGCTACACCTGTTGTGTAGGCTATACAATTTTCTTCGTGATTGCACCCAAGAAATGGTCTTGCCAAGATCTACTCCTCCCAAATTGCCAACATCAAACCTCCTTTCTCCGCAACAGCACAAAACTTACCTTGAAAATGTGCAGAGGGACTTAAACAATGCTACAAAGGAAGCTTTTCCCGCCAGGACACTAGGCACGACACCGGGAAATGAACAAGCCAGGACACTAGGCACGACACTCAGGGGTAAATGAACAAGCCAGGACACTAGGCACGACACTCTTAAATGAACAAGCAGGACACTAGGCACGACACTCAGGGGTAACATGAACAAGCCAGGACACGGACGACACTCTGGGGTAACATGAACAAGCCAGGACACTAGGCATGACCTGGGTAACATGAACATGCCAGGACACTAGGCACGACACCCCGGGGGGTAACATGAACAAGCCAGGACACTAGGCACGACACCCGGGGTAACATGAACAAGCCGGACACTAGGCACGACACTCAGGGATAACATGAACAAGCCAGGACACTAGGCCCCCACACTCCGGGGAAAACATGAAAAGACGCACCGTATTCGCAACAGAGTTACCACAGTTAATGCAAAAAAAATCAGACTTACTAGGAAACTCCAAACTCTCTGCGATAATAGTCGGGAGGAAAAGTTTAGGAAGACCTGAAATTATTCAAATTTTTCATCTCGTCCACTGACAACCACAGAAACTGAAGCCATCAGCTTAGGCCTAAATTTGCAACAGGAATTACGAAACCAAAACAAGATCTCAATTTCATCGCTAAAAACTACAGACACAATGACTCCGATTTCCAAAAAAGGGTATCTTCAGATCTTTTGTGACCGATAAAGTTCACTGGTGGGGAAACGTTGCAATAAAGGATCACATTATATTTCTTTTGTGTTTTTTTCCAGGTACACTTGTTGTGTAGGCTACACCTGTTTGTGACTACACCTGTTGTTAGGCTACACCTGTTTGTAGGCTACACTTTTTGTGTAGAATACACCTGTTGTGTGGCTCACCTGTTGTGTAGGCTACACCTGTTGCGTAGGCTACACCTGTTGTGTAAGGGACCCCGTTTTGAACCACCGGTGTAGGGCTACACCGGTTTGTGGCTCACCTGTTGTGTAGTCTACACCTGTTGTGGAGGCTACCCTGTTGTGTAGGCTACACCTGTTTGTAGGTTTCACCTGTTGTGTAGGCTACACCTGTTGTGTAGGCTCACCTGTTGTGTAGGCTACACCTGTTGTGTGGTACACTGTTTTTGACACACCTGTTGTGTAGACTACACCTGTTGTGTAGGCTACACCTGTTGTGTAAACTACACCTGTTGTGTAGGCTACACCTGTTGTGTGGGTACACCTGTTGTGAAACTACACTTGTTTGTAGGCTCCACCTGTTGTGTATACACCTTTGTAGGCTACACCTGTTGTTAGGCTACACCTGTTGTGTAGGCTACACCTGTTGTGTGGTACACCTGTTGTGTAGACTACATCTGTTGTTGATCACCTGTTGTTTGGGGTTTTTCAAACAAATTCCCGGAAAAAATGTAAACTAGAAAAAAAGGCCCCCCTATACAGGGAGGTTATATTTATTAACGGGGTTTCGTAGGCAAAATTTTTTGATCGGCTTCAAATTTTTAACGGTGTATCCTACTCAGAAGAAGGTTGGTATTGTTAATGTAATGTGTAGGTGTCTTTTGTTAATCTTATTTCAGTAAATTTGTCGGAGAACGACCTCTCGTGAACCCATGCTGAGATTCATTAATCAAATTATGTTCTTCAAGGTGACTTTTTAAAAATATCAGCAAAATTGATTAAATAATTTGCCATATTTAAAACACGAAAATTTCATGGGGGAAAAAAGGAAAAAGCCGCAAGGGCCATTTCTTTCCCTCACCTTCACCTCTTCAATTTTTTTAGAGGGGAAAAAAACCGGAAGGGCCTTTTTTCCCCTTCCCCCGCTGGGCGGGCCAAGCATACCGCCTTACGACAGTTGACGTTACTCTGGCAACCCCATCTTGGGGAGCTCCTCACTCAGGCAGCATCACTCGGTTACCCGTCTTATCAAAATATCAATGTTTAACTGTACGACTGTATATATGTACCTGGGGAGTAAATTTTACTATGGGGCCCCAAGAGGAAGTCTGAATCTTGCACTGGAGCTTTGGGGAAAAAGGCAAGAAAGGCAAAGAATAACAGAGCGGCTACAAGAGGCCAAATATCTGAAATATTGGGAGACACTGGTCAGAGAAATAGCAAACATCGAACTAAAAAAAAAGGAATCTTTTAGGAATCAAAAAAAGCGGGAAAAACTAAAAGCCATAAATGAATTTGAAAGAAACCCCCAAATATTTCTTTTCTTTTTCCAAACAAATGAGAACAACATCCCGGGATTTTGGGCCCCTACTTAAAAGGATGGGGCCCACACGATGAAACAAGGAAAGAGTGAGTTATAAAAACCCAGTAGCTCAAGCAGCCGCTAACCAGACTGAAAGTCGAAACCAATTATTTTTTTTAAAAAAGGCCCCCGAACTTTTTTGACGCAAACCTAT